>WTSP01021236.1:0-55625 GCA_025331215.1 Actenoides lindsayi | reverse complement strand
CCCGCAGCCGGCCTCGGACCGCTCGGCAGGCGCGGAGCTGCGGCCGCCGCGCAGCCCGCCCCGACTCGGCGCGCAGCCTTCAAAAGCAGCGTCGCGGGGGCAGGGAAGAGCCGTTCTTTGCCAGGCCGGTTCCAGAGGGGCCCGGCCCCTTCAGAGGGGCCCACTCAGGCCGCGGGACCCGCATCAGAGCGTCTCCCGAGGGCACCTCTTGCTCGGCACCCCGCTTGCCCTCTGCAAAGAGCCCGCTCCCCTGGAACAGGATGTCTGATCTGGAGAGTCTGTAGAGAGAAGCTCCAGAGTCTATAGGACTGTGGTCTTGGCAGCGATAGTCCGGCAAAAGCTGAAGGGCTGGGGCGAGATCTGGTGCTTAAGCTAAATCAGCTTTGATTTTTCTCCGCCTTAGGTCAGACCTGGGGTATCAGAGGCTGAGGATCTCTCTCAGGTGACCTGGGACATGTGTGTGGAGATGCACCGAGGTTCACTGTCAGGGTGCAGATGCCATTCCCTGCATTCCCGCCACCCTTGAAGGGAGTTTTGACCTGAACATGAGCTGCCAGTTTGGGATGGTCATCTCTGGGAGAAGGATGGTATTGACTAAATATTGAAAGGTTGCTGGAGGCACCCAGGCATTTACTAATTAATAATTTAGAAATAACTAGAGTGAAATAACGGAGAAGTGGCCAGGAGCTGTGCTGTCTGCGTCTCATCACACGTGTGTGTGTGCGCGCGTCTGGAGATGGAGTTCCCCAGGCATGGTGTGTTGAGGGCTGTGCTGAATTTTGGGTCAGGAGGCTGTGACCCCAGCAGCTCTCAGCAGCCAGCCCTGCCCAGCTGCAGGAGTGCAGTGCTGACCAGAGCAGCTGGGCTTACACCTCTCAGAAGCAAACTGCTGGAGGAGCTATCAAAGAGGCTTGTGGGAATGGTACCTTGGGGACCAGATGTCTTCTGACCTGCAGTCAGGCCAGAGGCCAATCAGCTGCTGGAAAACTGAGTTGGTTACTTGTCTAGCAGCTGCAAGGAAAAACGAAACCAATTTGTGTGTTCTACTGGAGCGTAAAATGAGATTTATAAGTTTCCTGGATTTTTTAATAAAATCTAAAATACTTCTGCAATTGTTGATTTATTGGGTAGTTTAAAAAGTTGCTTATGTTTTTAATGATCCATAAATTATACATCGCATTTTTAATGTAATTGATTTGGATCTGGTTTGGTTTTTTCATAACTTGATTCTGTTGTAAATTACCGGAATAAGCACAAATAATCATTGCAATTGAGACAATAATAATTTAAAATATTTTTCCTCGGTCCATCAGCACATGGACAGGAATAAAACAAATGACTGCTCAGTTATGGTATAAATTTTGTTTTTCTTAAGCCTTCTTTGTACCTGCTGTTTCAAACTGTACTTTGGTATATTTCTTGTGCAGCTCCAGTTTTCTACTGGTGCTCCAGAATGTGGATCATCCCACACCTTGAATTCAGTAGAACCATAAATGCACATCACATTGTTTCCACACACAGCTGTACAGAGAGCAGGGAAGTGAAAAGTCCAGCCTGATGACTTTTTTTTTTCCAAGGTCTTCTGTGGAAAAACAACACATTTTGAAGGTGGGAGAACCAAAAAACATCTTTCATGCAAGTTTTCTTCTCCCAGAATGAATACACTGAAATGATTTTTAATGTTGAAAATGTTACTGCTGCTGCACCTCAATCTTCCCAAATGCTTTCTGCAACTAGTACTATATGAAAGTTATTTCATTTGGCAGATTATGTACCCTAAACATTGTGCTGCAATACATTACAATGAATAAACACAGGGGTGTTGTGTTCCTTTTCCAGGCGTTCTCTGTACAAACATGCATCGTGTATCCACATGATGACATTCCTTCTCTATTTACCCATCCTTTTAAAGCCCTACAGACATAACTTTCCTTTTTGTTTACAAGCCCATGATGTTGATGTGTTCTGGTTTAACCATCTTTCTTTTTCAGAGATGATAGGAGGCAAACAGACACGTTAGTATAAAGCATTAATACCAGGTCATATTTGTCATTACCCAAAAGTAAAGAATGTATACTTGTTTGGTTTGTAAACAAACCAAGTTATATCTGTTAGAATCATAGAATCACAGAATGGTTTGATTGGAAGGGACCTTTAAAGGTCACCTAGTCCACACCCCCTGCAGTGAGCAGGGACATTGTATGCTAAAGATCCCATGCCTAAACACTTTTGTAACCTTTAGTTTCAATAATCAGGGAACAATTGCAGCTATTTAACCCATTCTCCTAATTTCAGCTTTTGTGGAGTTAATTTTCTGGCTTCTAACTTAGGATTCTTGATTATCAGTATCCCAAGGTTTTGCTTATTTTAATTTTTTCAGATCCTTCCCTCCCCAAAGCTCTGTATGTTCTACCAGGATGTAAAAAATACTGCCTACATAAGTGTTCAGGGGACCAAAAGTTTTTACTGCGCACTCCCACCTGCTCTGGGGAATCCAAGGGAATAAGCAGGCAGTTGTTGGGCAATAATGACAATATGGAAGCATCGCTTAAAACTGGACCTAAGAAGTCAGAAAATTAAACTACAAAATACATAGAATCATATAGAACCTTTGGGCTTTTTTCCACCTATTTCTTTCTCTGCCTACTTTATCCCAGCACAGCTTCCAGTGCTTTTGATCGTTTCAGCTCCTGCCTGCCTAGCCCAGGATAGAAGTGAGTCAGGTTCTATTGTCACCTGCTTCATTGTAAAACTCGGTTAATATCCATCAAATCAATGGAGCTGATTTAGATTTGCACACTGAAACTGAGCTGGGGACATGGAAACATGCTTTGGCTCTGCTCTCTCTGCTTTGTTCCTCTGGTGGTAGACTTATATTTAGATTTCTACTGACGTCTTTGTAATTTTTTTTAATTCCCTCCTGCCCCAAACAGAAGACACTACTGGTGTGATAACCACAACCATCTTCCTCTTTGGTCTTCTACCCTGCATCTTCTATTTACCATGTCTTCAGTGATGAGTTTTCCAGTACTGTCCTTGAAGCATCGTGAGATTCTGCGTGTTCATTTTCCTTACTTCTTCCCATCACTCCTGATGCTTCCCTGTAATCTGGAATGAACTCATAAGTCAGCCTGTCTTCAAATGTGTGCTATACAACCTCTTGTCCTGCCTGCTTTCTCTTCTACTTCCCTCTAACAATCCCATTATCTTCTCCATCCCCTTTTTGTACCACTTAAAATAATTATTCACCCTTCTTTGTGTTTTCACTCTCCAAAAATTCATAGATCCTTATCCCACTTATCTTTACCTGACCTGTAATTTTCTGTATTAGTTCCTCGCTTTTCATCTTTCTTCCTAAGACCAAGCCACGTCAGCTGCCTGATTGCTGTAGTGCTCCTCCAGCCCAACTGCCTGTGGAGACCTGTAGCAGCATTAAAGTCACAGTAAAATGACTATAGCAAAAAAACAACCTTGATATGTATTTGTTTGTGTTTGGTTATTGAAACACACACACTGCTAGTGATGGGACTTGCTTTCTGTACCACTTCTCTTTCTACTCTTGCTCTAGTTCTTGTTTGTGCTGTAGACAAAGTTCCTCAGAGCAGGAGCCTAACCCTTGTGTTGGTACAACTCGCAGCATTCTTATATGCCCAGCCAGAAATAGCTGTAAGGGAGTGCAGCTGACTGATAGCAGCCTTGCCCTCCGCTTGGCCTCTGCTCCGTGAGGAGCCCCGGTGCTCTGCCATTCCCTCTGTTCTTTCCTGCACTCCTTTTTTTCTCCCTGAGCTGTCTCTTTGACTTTTATCCAAGGATAAAGCCCTTTGAGGTGGATGACTCACAGCTCGGCACTTCCTTTGACTCACGCTTTGCCACCTAGGACACCGGTCAGCTCTTACTAAAGCACAATTTGGTTTTTTATTATTTGTGATGACATCCCTTGCAGCTCACATCTCGGATTTCACTATCACTTCTGCTGGGTCAAAACTATGCTGGTTTTTCTATGGTTGGTCAAAGCTTTATTTCCCCATTTCTCTCTCCCCTTGGATTTGATGATAGCCTTTGGGTTTTAACCATCCCCTGCAGATTTCAGAGCCTGGAGGCTCTCTTGTCTCCAAAGGCCAGGTGTTGGGGCTGTGTTTCTGAGGAAGAAGGTGCTGTTCCCTGCCCTTCCAGCACGGAGAGGCAGCCTGGCCCTTGCCTCCCAGTGCAGCATCCTCATCCTTAATCAGCTGCTTGGCTGTGAACAGCGCAGCCTCCCCAGCTCCCGGTGGCATCTCTGGTGACACTTGTGCCATGACAGTGCGGTTGGTGGCATCGCAGGGGTGCTGCTGCTGAGAGCTCAGCAAACACTTCAGCTGGTGCAAAACAAGCACTAGAATCCAGGTCACTTCCCAGGCACCGTGTTGTCCCTGCAGGGCAGGGCTAGCATGACTTGAAGTCACTGAAGCCCTGTCCCTGGCACTGACATCAGCGGGAATGACTGATCGCATCCAGGAAATTGCTCTTAGAATATCACCCTGGCTGGTTTTCATCCAAGTATTTTTCAGAGAAGTGGTGCAATGCAATCTTTAATGTGTTTGTGTCTTAGTGTCTTACTAAATACACTAGTTGGGCACATCTCATCTCAGCACAGTGACTCCCACCGTTAGCCCCACATTCTTGTCTGTCCGTGTTACTGCTGGCAGGGGGCAGGGCAATATCACACCTTTCGATGGGTTTCCAGCTTCAAGCAGGAAGGAGTTTGGCCTGATGCTTGAGGATTATAAATAAGGAATACAACTCATAGGCCTAACACTGAGCAGACACTGGATTCCTTCTCAGGAGTTGTGTCCAGTGTTATTAAAACATCTTGGATTGAAGCAGCTCTCTGCAGCTGGTGCTGCTTTTCAGCAGAGTGAGCAGAAACAGACTCCAACACGGATAACATGCCCTGACCAGGCAGATGAGCTAATATCAAGCTACCAAAATGTTGTCTGCTAGGATTTCCTAGACAAACAGGAAGAAAGTGGATGGGACTATATGCTGCTCGTCATGTAGGGTACAACTTCCATCTTGGATGTGGATTCTCAGCTCCTAGGCAGCTCTGAATCAGTTGTAATTTTTCGTGGAGCAAATGTAAGCCAGGCAGTTTGTTATGGCAAGGTGTGATTCCTCTAGGAAGGGCTCTGTTCCCTGAGCTTTTCTTGACTCCTGACTGCTACTGCCAGGCTTTGACTTCATTCCCAGAACTGATGGTCCCCAAGCCTGGAGTTATCTGAATCAAACTGCCATTTGAAGCTATTACTTTTACTGGCACGTACATCAGTCCATATAACTGCTTTTATGAGACATGGGGCATTATGAAAAACACATGGAACAAATAGAGCTAACACGTAAGAAGGACATGCATCACTGTATAATTATGCATGACTGTGCAGTTACATAAATGCTTTTCTTGGGGAATCACCCGTGACGGCAGCAAGCTTTGCCTGTCGTGTTTGGGCTAGTTAAAGCCTGATTCATCATACTTTAAATGCTTTGTTTCCTGCTTGTTCTACAGTAAATGAATTACTGCCTGAAATTTCAATAGTGATTAATGAAGATGAGAGATTGATCCAGTGATAAAACCAAGTAATCTGAAGAAGAAGAATGATTTACCCTGTGTGTCAAAGCTCACAACATTACTAGAATATCACTAGTTTGATTGCAGACCTGCTTCCTGACAGATGTCTTTCTATCAGCTAAGCATACGAATCATGATTTAGCTCTTTTGTTCCTCCTCCTTCAGAAGCCTTCTCATCCTTCTGTTTATGCCAGCCACGTTGGACTCATCTTTGCAGTTACATATTTCTTCTTGAACTGTCCCACCATCCGATAGGCATGAAGTTGGTCAAACCTTGGGCACAGTAAGCAGCACAGCCGTGCAGCTGCAACACTCACCACAGTTGAATTGGTGCTCTGCTTCCAGTGAAAGTCATCATACTACTTCTGGTACCCCCAGCAGCTTGTTTAGCTCATTCAGCTAGCTCTGGATGAAACCTTATTGCATAAAATAAACGTGCTTGGATAGAGAGAGGAGCAAGAAGGGGCAACACCATGAGAAGGCGGAACTGTCTAGACAGGGTTCTCAGTTTATCCAATGTATCTCTGGAGGAGATGCCCACGCTGTTTTTATGAAGCACAGTGTGATCCCCAGAGGAAAGGCACTATATCAGTTCAAGATATTTATTATTAGTGATTTTATTACCAGTGTGATAGTGGCTGTTACTGTGATACCTTCTTGCGATGCTTACACAAGAAGCAAATATAGCTTGGCAGGTGGAAGAAGAGAAGGAAAGCTATGGGATTGCTTCAGGCAAAAAGTAGCTAAACTTGACATTTGACCTGAATATGGGCATCTTCAAACAAAAGCAGATTCTTGGCTTCCTTGTAAATCTTTCTGGGCATTCTTGAGTTGATGTTGCAAGTACTTTCTGCACAGGAAAAGCAGCCTGGATGGTATGTGGATGACAGATCTATCATTAATGACTAATTTATGAAGAGATTAATTTATGGAGAATTTAGACGAACAAACATTCGACATGTTGGTGCATATTACTAGTGAAAGTGCCAAATGTTTATGTGGTTTCTGTGACAGGAGGATCTGGGGAAACCAGGCTTTGTGGCTGAGTTTAGTTGGCTGTGCTACTTTTTCCTGTGTACATCATGTTAGAGTCATTTGTTAAATATCCTTCCCAGCTTTACATAACTCTGACCTTACAGGTGAAGAGTTTGATCCTTCCCTAGGAATTGCATAACGAACGATGTTTGTTGATGGAGTCAGATAATACCTTCCTCTGCAGTGAGTCGGGATGTCAACAGCAACAACTTGGACAGGAATCGACAGGAAATTTAGGCTTAGTCCTTGAACTCGTCATTTTTGGCAGAGACATGAAGGAACAAAACACAAAGAGACAGAGGGAGAAACCTGGATTCCCCCACAGAGAGAAAGTTTACTTGAGTTGCTTGGTCATGGACTAGCTGATTTCATTCACAGAAAACATTACGGGTAGTCTCAAGAGAGACTACAGTATCCATGCTATTGACATTAGGGACCCTGAGAAGCAGCAATCACATGATCATTCCCTGCAATAGACTTCAGGAGAGTATAATTAGTTGCTGTAAGGACTCAGTGTGGCTTCACTGAATTCAAATAGTCCCACAAATATCACTGAACTTCTCTGGTGTTTTTTGTAACCAGGATTTGACTATAAATTAAAACCAGGCATAGATGGTGAGTATTCAAAATGTCAGTTTATTTTATCCTGAAACAATTTCTTATATGGTAGAGTTTAAATCTTCTTTAGTTCAAAGAATGGACTTTTTTTTTTTTTCCCCCTTGGTTCATGTCTTCCAGATGTGCAGGGTTGCAAATCAATACCCAGTAAATTACAATAAATTTTCATTTAGAGACTTTATGGCCAGGGCAAAGAGTACATATATAAATGGGGAGAAAACTGATAGACTGCTAAAAAAAGGAGTGTGCCTGCCTTAACTTAGAAAAGTTTATGGAACTATTGGCCTGTGAGTATTACATTTGTTTGTGGAGTTTTCTTTCCTCCTCCTCAGCCTGTTTTTGCGGTTGGCATTTGGAGAAGTACTGAACTAAATCCAAGCTTATGTGTATGTCACGTAACTCTGTTGAATGAATGGAGGGGCAGGAGGCTTATGAGACCAGTCCTGAGAGATTCTGGCTACCATTTGTGCCTGCAACAGGGAGCAGTGGGGGGAGCTCAGGGTCTTATGAGAGCATAGTCTAAATTAAGGCAAGCTCTGGCATGCGCAGTGGCAGGGAAATGGAATTTGATAGAGACTTTGGGGCTGCACGGTGAGCAAATGCCACCTACACCGCTCCCTGGAGGCTCCTGTTTCTTGGAAATGTTATGGCAACACGTTGCAGCTTAGATATTAGTTGGGCTTTTCAGTTTGCTTTGTCGTTTTGATCAGTAGCTTTTACTCTGGAACAAAAACATACCAATATGTGGTAATATAATCATACTAATATGAATGTGCATTTTCAATGACTGCAAAGAAGTGGGCAGCATTCTGGAGCACACCCTTGTCATTTCCAGAGTTGATTGCAGTGAGCAGTTCCTACCCTAAATGCTGAATTTCCATCATTACAAAGAAAGGATTCTCAGCAAATTCACAACTGTTAAGCGCAGCAATGACGTGAATCATATTTCCATTGGATTAAACATACAGGAATCATCAGGACTCGTCATTTTCTGGCCAAGTTCAAAGGTAAATAAGCCAAGAAAGCAAATTCAGACAGAAAAAAGTATTTTTTTTCCTATGTCTGCAATGCTACCCAATGAACATTTCTTGCCTTGCGAAATGTTCTGTGACGGGGTGGATATTTTCCCTCAATGGACCCTGCTGAACAGACACATGTTGGAAGGCTTATTTATAGCTCACATGTACATAAGATGCTGTTCTCCTATTGCCAGCAGTCTGCTGCTCTCATTTGACCTCATCCCTAGAAGGCTGAAACTTTATTACGGTAATGAATCTTCGTTTCTCCTTCCCTGCACCTGGGGGATTTACACATGCGAATGCCAAGGCACCATCCCCTTGCTCGGCAGTATATAGTCTAGGATACACGCAAGTTGATTTCACATGGGAATTAGAGAGGATAGAAGAGATTTGTCACAAGACATTTGTGACCCTTGTTACATCAGCCTTTGAGGACCCAGTATATCAGCCAAGAGAAAGACTTGCCCCATGAAATTGGTTTTTAGCACTGATAAACAAGGCTTCTGTAAGAGTTGAGGGTCAGGCTAGTAGCCTGAAACACTGAAGTCATTTGGGATGTTGAATTAATGGGTTTACCCACAAACAGGTTCAGGGTGGAGAAGGGTAGGGCAGCCTTTCTCACCTAACAAACACCATGCCCCATCTGATGCCAACCGTTGGGGGAGAAATTTGACCTTCTTTGAATCCTCTTTAGCCCTCAAATTGCCATTTAATTTGTATTAAATTGATCAGTACAGAATTTGGCCAGTCTTGTGTTCTTCTCTGTTTGATTCCCAATAGCACCTGCCTTCAGTTGTGTAACGATTTACGGATTTAATGGCTCTCGTCGTATCTGATGCGATGCCACAAGGCAGTGATCACCAAATGTATTTCCTATGGAAGCTCTGCTCTCTGAAGGGCAGCAAACTCCTTTGCTTTTACACTGCTTTACAAATGTGGGTTACATAAAATGAGACACTAATGAGTATTTCCACCCCATTTTTAGAGCTCAGATTAAATGCTTTTCACCAGCAGCTCCCAGTGGAATCATATTTCTTCATTGGTTGTTCTGGTTCCTCTTTTTCCTCCTGGGATGAACAGTTCAGTGCAGTGTACTCCTGGGAAAACTAGGAAATGAGAGTTACTGGAGAAACTAGGAAACGAGAGATACTGGGATTCCTCTCCCCTGTGCTGAGCTGGCATGCCACTCCAGCTGATCATCCCAGCTCCAGCTGAGCTAACAGACAGAGAGACATGGGGGCCATTCACCCCATCCTGAGACAGCTGGCCAGGAGAGGTGTGAGGAATCACACCCAGCAAGTGTCCATCTCTGGAGTCCAGGCTGGTGCTGTAGCCATGCTGAGAGCTGGAGATGCACAGGATGGGTTGTCCCTGAGCAGCACAGCTGCAGGGCTCGGAAAGAGACCAAAAGGCTTAACGCCGAGAGGCACCGACTGAAGGTAACAGATGCACAGGATGAACAGGGGTGAAGAAGGAGATTTTGCACTGTGGGTTGTCTAGCATGTCATTCATAAAAAAGTCCACAAAACTTCTACTAACGTCTTCTCAGTAGTTTATTTTTAAGGTACGACTTGTGTTATATTACAATCTATTTTTAATTTAGTATGGAATGTAAGTAAATGTAAATTTGCAAAATTTTAATATTTTTTTCTTTAAGCTAGTAATTGTTTCATTTGAAACCCTTTTTTTTTCCCAGAAAACCTCTTTTTTTTTTTTTTTTATTTTCAATGACAAAAAAGGTGAATCAAAAGTTTATCAAGAAAACCCAGAAACCCTCCTTTGCTTCTCAAAAGTTTTCTGAAAATCAGAGGCCAACCACCTCCACCTGTAGCACCCTTCATGCATCCTTTTCAAAACACATTACTGTGCTCATTTACTGTATGTAAATACAGAATTTGATTTTTATTTACTCCACATAGTACTACAGAGTGAAAGAGCTTTTAAAGCACGTGTATATTAAATACAGTTGTTCAGAAAATTATTTAGTTTATGTTTAAAAGTCTGGACCAAAGCTAGAGCTTTTTAGAGTATAAATTATCTGTCACAATCATTATTTGCTCTGTGACCTCAGAGTTTATTTACTTGTGTAACACGATTAAAGCCAACCATAAATTACTCTTTGCAGTGGTTCTGCTTCTTGTGACTTCTAAAGCTTTATATTTGTTTTATGTTTTGCTTTCAACTCACGTTCCAGAAGTCATGTGCCTCAGGAAGAACCTCAGTTTTCTTTCTGGTTTCCTTTGTTTGTTTGTTTTTTTAAAAGCAAATTTCCAACTTTCACAATTAGATAGAAACTTGGAAAGACTGAAAACCATGAAGGCAAATGTTTCCCTTATATATTACTCTCATGACTTCTAAATTAATCCCCTGACGTGAGGTTAGTGCATGGGAGGCTCCACGCTATGCTGTAATTTATGAAACTGCTGCATGAGTAAGCAAAGAAACAATCACAGTCAGGATTTGGTGGAGAGGTGGTAGGCTGCTTTCTATGAAGGCTGCGAGGCTGTTTTAACTGAGGAAAAGGGAAAGAAGGATGCAGAATTCAAGAAACAGAATTGATGAAGGGAATCTGGGTTGGAACAAGGTGCTTTATTTTCCTTTTGCAGTGTGCTTTAGGAGTTGGTAACCTTAACGCAGGGCCCACCTAGGCTTTGTGGAGAAGGATGTTCGGGGCTTGTCAGCGGGTGATGTACTCACTGGTGCAAGCATGAGATTGTCCTGAGCATGTTCCTGGCTCATTCCAAGAAAGATGCTGGTACAGCAGTGAGCATCCCATTGCTCACCGAAGAGATGTTTAAATCCTCTGATCGCATCTGAAGCATCAGGAGCTGCTTTGTTATTGGAAAGAAGAAAATGAAAACAGTAACATTCAAGCTGTAAATTAAAAGTCCACTGCAGATGTAGATTTCATAAGCAAAGTTATTAAGAGTATTAGTATGCATATTAGAAGTAATTAAAAACAAGCAAACAGGAAGAATGCCGGGTGAGAACATGCAGGTCAGAGGAGAATTCTCCACTGAATTACACAAGTGCAAATGAATAACTTGTAAATAAATCCACCATCATTTCCACAGGTGAAGTTACAGTCGTCCTGTTTATAAGTAGCTCAACCATAAGCACTGGAAACCAAAACACGAGCATACCATTTACAATAATGAGAACACAAAACTGAAATGGAAAACAAAAGCAGCTTGTCTGTCTGTTCTCAGCGGTGCCCTGGAAAGGAGGCTATCCTCTCTGAGGATGCTGATAAAGCACTGAAGTCTTTGGAGGGCTGGGACTGGTCTGATTTTTTCTGATGTCGTAGTGGGTCTGTTGCTTGAAGATATTTGTCTGAGAAGCCTTCACTGATATTGTTAGTAGTTTTTAAAATGTTTACAGTTATAGTTTCTCATACTATTTCATTGACGAACTTATTTCCTTTTGAGTATGCATAGTGATCCCTATTTTCTCTCTATCAATTCCTTATTTGTAAGTGTTCTGTGGATAATTCGGAAAATAATGTCTCATTTCATGTGATGTTTAGAAATTCTTTCTTACTTCTATTTTATAGTTGAGCTGTAAAATGCATCATTGTACTTACTCCTGACTGGAAAAGGAAAAGCTTTTAAAATGAGGTATAACTAACAACAATGTCCTTTTGATTAAAACGAGTAAGGGGTTTAGAAGTATTTTCAAGAAGTACTTTAATATCTGAAAGCTATCTGACTAGTCAAATAGAAGATGACTCATAGATCCCACTAGGAAAAAAAATATCCATCTTGTGTGCCCAAATGCCAGCCGATCTTTTAATCCTCTTCAGATTAGTTTACTCATGTGCAATCGATATTTCAAGGTGCTTTCGTACCTGCCAAAGCAATTAAGTTAGTAACCAAGCTGGGCTCTATAGAGCTTCTGCATTCCATCAGGTGCTATGAGGAGCCTTGACTGGTCTGCACTAACTGGGGGAATTAAGGCCAGGTGAAATGCCAAGCTCCTTGACTCATCTGCTGCAGAGCACAGGTCTGCAGTGTGCCTGCTCAAGTCTTGATACAGGAATAAATCTGACATACCACTCTTGCTAGGTCAGAGAGAGTCTGCAGTGTCTTGATACACAGCGTGCCGTGATGTCGTATGCGTCGCAGAAGCTGAAAATGTGATTGGGTTGCAAAGGCAAACACCAAAAAGCTAAGAAATGCTGGAATTAAGGATGCTTACTCAACTGTCATTTGTCTCCCAGCGGCAAATGATTTACAATACAATCTCTAGCCACGTGAACACCCACTGGTGTCTCCCCCTCCTCTGATGCCCAGGGTGAGCCGCTTGTTTCCTCTGTATTGAATGTGTCCAGCCCATGTTTACTGTACACTCTTCAAACCCTGCTTTGGAAACAGAACTATTTATTCTTACATGGGTTTTTTTCATATCATTATATCACTGGAGTAGCTCAGAAAAATAGAAGCTGTGAAGGGAGTCCCAGGCATTTCCCATCAGGGTGGGGGTTTCACCTGCACAGGAGACTGGGGAAAACAAACCAAGGGCAATTCCCTTAGACATTATTGCAATGAAGCTCACCTGACTCACCAGCAAAATTAACAGTCTCCTGCACGGACACTCCATCTGCAATTCCTTGCTCCTGTGTACACCTCCTCTCCCTCCTTCCTGCAATTAATCCTGCCTATATCCTATAAATCAGGCCCTAAACTTCATCCAGCTCTGCATTCAAATTGGGCAATTTCTTCTTCACGACTGCATTCACTGGTCACGTTAGGGACCTAAAATCACCATTTCCCCTTTTTTCTGGCATCTATCCCTTGTTGGCCTGCATCACTTCCCACCTGCAACTGCAGGTAAAGTCATGGTCACCTTAGGCTGGAGAACCTCAGGAAGCTGACTGTGATGCCCCAGCATCTTGACTGAGTATGTGCTGATGCATTTTTCTCCCAGAGAACATAGTTTACCAGATTTCCCCAATTTTCCTCTGAAATTGCAAAAAGCAGATCATTGTAAATAAATATTGTTGCCATTACAGACTTCTGACTATAGAGAAATTCGGCTTCCTCAAAGAAAAAGTCACCAATGTCTTAACACAGGCAAAATGATGTCTTTTCCTTCAGCCTCACAGCTGGACACATCTGCATTGATCTGCCTGAAATTTTCCACAATAATGCAACAGGAGATGGAGATTTGGAATGAAAAATTTCAGTTCAACTTTGACAAAATCATAAGCAACAGAAAACAAGGATCTTAATAGGACATGCTGGAGACCTTAGTAAGGGCTGCTGTCAGCATTTCTGCTTTTAATAAGATGTGGGCATTGATGCTGTTCCTTTTTAAATCATCCTCACATTTAAATTTATACAGGACTCACTGGTCAGGCACTGTGTGCCGGGCAGATAGAGCAAGTAGTGTTGCTAAGTCACCGGCAGTCCTGCAGGAGTATTTCAAAGTTCTCTTTGCTTTTAAGAGGAGAATGGGGTTTGTCTCCTTCACAGCTGCAGATCTGGGGCACGTAGGTCTGTTCTCCTGCCTGTCCACTCTAGTGCTTTGCTCAGAGCAGCCAGCCCCTGGTGCTGCCCCACATGTGCTCCAAACTTGTGCTTTCTCAGACTAGTCCCCACATGGTCTATAGTCTTGCTATGTAGGCTTGGGCTTTCTCGGGATGCTAGTCAGTAAGGTGCTGGTTAGGAAGCCCCAGTATCCCAACTGGAGTGACCGATGGGTATTTTCAGTTGACTACCTGGGCAAACCCAGGCTTCTCTTCGGGGATTAGAAGAGGGTTATAAACTATTAGGAAGTGACCTCAGCTGTCGAGTATATTGTGTTCTTTCATTCTATTCACTTACAGCATTTACAACATCTCCCCATTATCGTTTAGACTTTTACAGCCCTTAATGACCCTTTTATCAGAGCAGCAATAACCAATAAATCCCCTTTGGCATTTATTGCCCTGTCTCTAATACATAAAAGCCTCAATTTATAACATCTCATGAATGCTGAAGATTAATTTTCCAAACTGCTAGTACTGTAAAACTTCTTCAAATCTTGCTACAAAAAAACCCCAAAAACACTCTGATAAAGGCCCCGTTCCTATGGTTTACTCAGCATCAACCCTGAACGCAATTCACCCATGACCTGCAATAACTCTGGACTGGATGCTGTGTGACAGAGGGAAACCAGAAGACCAAAATGCCTTCCCTGTGGGGAGGTGTTCCATCCCATGCCCATCACCTGCCAGGATTGGTTTTGTCCTTAGCTGCCAGGAGGGGTTTCAGGCCCTGGCACATGCAGCAGAGCTCGGGAGACAGGGAATGCAGCTTTTGTTACCCACAGCTGGCACAGAGAGTACAGGTGGGGTTTGTACGCCTGACATACTCTATAGTTAAAATCAGTTGCCAGAGCTTTCTCCACAAAGAGTGGAGAGGAACAGGCAATTCCAGGAGAGGCCTCATCCCACCCCATGTGAGCTGCCCAAGAGGCACCCTCTAAGGTGCGTGGTCCCAGCTGCTCTTCCCCCTTTGACACAGGTGGAACCACGTCCCTGGCTGACAACAGTCATCTAACTTCAAAACAGATAAAATTATATGTCACAAATCTCTAGGTCTTCATTTGCAGTGATCACAACATAACTTTGAAGTTGTCCCTCTGTTATCACAGGCAGGGACCAGACTCCAAAGGTACCTTGTTTCCTCATCCTTGTAATTTTTGCCCAGCACCCAGTAATGCCCTAATTTGCATTAGTACTATTTGAAAGTGTGCCTTGTCTTGATTTATCTGCAGGTACAACACCTGCAGCTATAGAACTCTGCAAAAAGGAGCATCATCTCTCCTCCCCCCCTTGCTGAAACTCTCCCCTGCGCTTCCAAACCCCAGCAATCAGAACACAGCAAATTAGTCCTTAGGAATTGTTTCAAACTGAGCTGTTAATGAAGGCAACCCAAGGATACTATGTGTTCCTGGCAACGGTTTCAGATTTGCTAACTCTATTTCTAGATGCCAGACTTGGGCTTGATTCAAAGCCCAGCGTTGGGAAGACTTGACATCAGCAGATTTTGGACAGGCCCGCAGATATTTCTATGTGGTGAATGCAATGCTGTGTGAAAACGTCCAGGCGAGGTCTAAGTGAGCTGCTGCCAGGGCTGGAGGTCGATATTGCTGTGCTATTGAGACACCATATTCCACCTAATTAACCTTGATGAGAAACTACCTATTTTGACCTGGGTATTGCCAGGTCCTGTCACTACCCACTCTCTCACTTTCCTCCTGGCTCCTGCTGACCCTCTTCTCCTCTGCAGAACTATAAACCCAACAGGTCCCCAAAGAACTTTTCATTAATATAATTTATTAGTTAAATCATTCCTCTGACCTATTTCCCGTTCAACTAGCATGTCTCCTCATCCCCTCAGTATAACTGGTACAGCACCTGAACTCTGCTGTTGGAGTTTAAATGGCCTGACATATATCACTGAGTCACAGGATATTAAGAGAAGGGTGAGAGGATTATTGGCTCACTGCCACTGGAATCAGATTGGGTTTCTTGTCCAACCACTGAAACATGCAGTTGTATAAAGGGGCTTTAGTCCTTACTCAAACTTACTGCTTGAAAATGACATGGGGGTTTCACTAAGGACTGGGCGCTTGGCCCGTGTAAGGAAGCCCTCCCTCTGTATGCTGTCCTGTTGATTTTTGGAAGGGAACAGTCTGCATGAAGCTCTGAGGGATGGAACTGGTCAGGAGAGCTGTGCTGACCTGATCTCTCTGGATCTGGGGATGCATCAATGCTCTTCTACTGCCTGGACATGCTGACCTGTTGTAAGAGCTGGTACGGGCAGCCTGACTTTGCCTGCCAGCCCACACGTGCCCCAGGTACTCCCATCACTTTGGTTTCTTCTTTCACATCATGGTTCTCTCCCCACTGATCCTCTTGTTTCTAAGTTTAAGGAAGTGTTAAACACCAGGCTGTAGGGTTTCACTGATGATTTATTGTGTTTCATGGTCTTCTCCTCCTTTTGAACTATAAAACATCAAAGGGTGCAAAACACAGTCACCATCTTTGCCTCTTTGCCAGGAGACATCCATTCTGCCTTTTTGTTCTTTTTCCTGGGGAAAAAAAGCCTGCCTATGTCATCTGCCTTGTTCAGGATCTTTGCAATTGGCTCCAGTCTTTTTTGGGCTCCTCCTTCCCTCCCCTCATCTTCCCTCATCCCCCCACCCCATGCCGAGGGGTAACCAGGGAAACTGGGAACCATGGCAACCCAAAGCAGCATAATTTGTCTCAGAGGAAAAAAATACAAGCATGCAAAATCCCTTTAATGTTTATAGAAGGCGACTCAGTCCAAATCTTCTCTTTTCCCCCCTCTTCGGCGCAAGGAAGCTCTGGACCTGCCTTCTCTCCTCTGGGGCTGCCAGTGCAACGAGCCCCGAGCAATGCTCACCTCCCACCATTCACTTTGCCCAGACAAAGCCCTCAGCTTCTTGTGCCCCGACAAAGCTGTTGTGGCAGCAGGGCCTCAATTTCCATCAGCGGGGTGGTCCTGTCCCACTAAGAGCTGGGACAGCTCCCTCTGCGGCATCTTGTTCCCTGTTATTACCTCTGGGACTTACTGCCCCATCTCTAGGTGCTCCTGAGTTTTGAATGCAATACTTAACAGGACATAGGGGTGTGCTTTTGTCACCAACCAGAGTGACAGAGAGCTCAGGCACAGAAGACTTAGAGTCTGGTTTTCAAAGGATGAGCCAATTGGGTGCTTCTCCATAGACCTGGATATTTTTTCCTTGTTGCAAAATGAGTCTGAGCTGGGGGAGAAAGAAGTGGGTCTTCCCAGTACCACCAAGTCATTCACCCTCAGGTTCCAAACTCTCTGGATGAGGGACAAGGCTTTCTCCCTGCAGGGTAAGGTCAAGGACACAGAAGACCAGAACACAGAATATATATTTTTATTACCATTTACTATAAACTAATGACAGTGTCACAGCGGTGCTATAGTCACTGCTCCTCCAAAAACTGGGAAGGGAGCGCAGCTCTCTCGCCTGCCAGGACACTTTCCCTTTTCCCTCACAATGGGGAGCAGGGTGATGCTGCTCCACTACTGCTCAGTCCCCATCAGCGGGGCTGTGCACAGGGAGAGGAGAAAAGGTCTCTGCCACCCTGCCTGGGGCACCTTGGCCCTGGGGCAGAGCTCTCAGGGCTCAGCCCCTGCTCCTTGTCCCCTTGCCCTGCAGCCAGGCCAGTCTCCTCAGGGGACAATAATAAGATCCCAGTCTTTGGAAACTCCACAGCCACTCCTTCTCCAAAGGGACTCCGCAAACACTGTTCTTGGTGAGGCAGGGGAGGTTTCTGGTATCAGCTGCAGAAGTATCAGGCAGCATTGCCCAGCACTGCTTGGAGGCCAAGTCAGCAAAGGAATAACTGGCAGATTTTGCCACTCTAAAGGAGTGCAAGAGACAAACTGCTTGACTTCCAGCTTATTTCCAAAATAAACCGCTGACTGTAAGTTCCCTTCTTTAGGAGAAGAATGATGACAGTAGTAATAAATTGTACATATTTATTTTTGAGTTTGCAGATGTGTGATTGCGGAGCAATGGTTGGGAAGAAAACAAACAAACCCTGGCAAGCAGCTATTTTTATAGGATAGTTTTGTTTTGAAATTTCTATAAGTTGGCAACAGAGCCATCACGAGACCTTTAACCCAGATAAGACCATGCCAAAATCTTCAGGAAACATCTTGTGTATTTAATTTCTTATTTAGAAAAATGGAGGGAGGGGAATGAAGGCTCCAGGGAACATGCGCAGATGTACACTGTCTGCTCTGTAAAGCACCAAATACTTTTTATTCTGTAGATGTAAATGGGACTTTTTCCAAACCTGCTGCTGGCTAAATTCAAATGTGGGATAGCTCCAAGTCAGACCTTGCACTGGATTTACTTGCAGGCAGGGGAGGGAGTTGTCACCAGGAAGAGTAAGGAAAATTCATGAATTGTAAGGGCCAGTCTGAGATATCTCACCTTTAAGGTCAATGAATCTGTTGAGAGAAGATTTGCTCTCCTGTCCCTCCAAGCACAGTCATGTCAAAAAGAAGTCAAAACTCTGCCAGTCATGTTTTCTCTGCCTCCTGCCTCCCTGCCAGCACCCAAGCAAGGTCTGTTCATGAGAAGCACCAAGCCAAGGGGGTATCTACTGCTTCTGTGACCGCAGCTCCAGGCCCAGTGCTCTGGGAAGTGACTTCTTTATTAATGTTTGCTGTTTGTGTTTAATGTCTAGGAAAGGTCTGGACTTACTTAGATGTTGTGCTATGTCTTGAAAGTGTTGCCGTGTGCATGCACACATGTGTCCCTCCTTAAAACCTGCACTACGAAGTGAAACAGAATTAAATGTTGTCTCATAAAGGAAAAGTATTTTATGTTTTAAAAAAATAATAATCTAGGACCCTCAGTGCTGTCCCATATAGTTTCTGCTTAACGAGACATGTCAAAATTCTGTTTATTAGTTGTTCTGTGGAAATCTGTCATTTAGTTTGCCTGCAGAGGGGAGGAAAGGGTTACCTACTCTGCAAGAGCAGAAATCTAAGATGGGAGCTTCATAACAGACTTTGTGATGTGAACATTAGATAGTAATGTCTCAAAAGTAAACTATTTAAGCAGGTCCAGTTTCTATGTTAAATTGACTTTAGCATGTTTGCAACCCAAGGGGCAGCTGCTTCCTGAAGAGCCTTTCTTAAAGCTTATAAAGATTAACTGTTTTTATGTTGAGATTATTGACATCATCTTAATGTGTTTATTTGATCTTTATATGTTGTCTTGTTTTCTTTGTAATGTTAATAACTTAGCTTTAGGATCATCTTTTCCTTTGTTTAAGCTCAGTTTCTTTTAGCAAATAGGAGCCAGAGGGGAGGGAGCAGAAATGGATGCCAGTTCACCGTCTGAAATCTTGACCACCTTCTCCAGATTTGCCCACAGATCCCTCTCTGAAGATTCATAGCAAATTCCACAGTTTTCACTCATGTGTACAGTTGCAAGTAGCCCATCAATGTTCCCAATGGAATTTGTTGCAAGTTCAAGCATTGAGGGAAATTTTTGCCATGGTTTGAGAGTAGTGCACAGTAAGTCTTCTGTGTATTTTAGACTTTGTTTGCAGAGGTCACACTTGGGCCTGAGCAGCAGGTTGGTCTCCATTGAAGAGCTCTCAAAGGACCCCACATGCTCACCGAAAAGCATGTGCCTTATTTACATTCAATGCATGGCTGCACCATGAGGCTCAAATTAAAACCCTGAGGCATCAGTCACTAATTAGCTTCTGTGCTCATTGCACACCCAAGGAGCCCGCTCTAGGCAGATGAAAGGCAGATGCCAAGCACTTTGGAGAATGAGGGAGAGAGAACAGAAGTTAGGGCAAGGCAGGAAGAAGGAACATAATTTATAGCCAAGTCCAGGATGGGCAGGGGTCAGGAGCCCTGAAGAAGGGAAAAAAGACTGTCTGAAAATATCAGCAAGCACTAACAATCACCATAACCCTGTCCAGAGTGAAGGGGCATGAAGAAGAAGAGGAGGACAAGACAAAGAGCCTTAGGAGATGCCCATGTGCTCCACCAAGGAGGCAAAGAAGGTCTCACTCAAGCTTGGTGCCAGGGAGTCTTGTAGTACAGCTCCCTTCTAGACACCAAGGTTCACATGGAAGGCTCTGGGGTGGCACTCATCCTGACTCTTTATTCTCACTACAAGAGGACTCCTTCAGCAACCTGACTTCCAGCTTTCAGGGCAGCTCTTCGGGTGAAGCTCCATAGCTTCGTAGCAGAATGAGACCAAGAGATCATTTCATTTTGTGACACAGGACACACTTGCCTCCGATGGACTCATGTTTTAGCATAATGCACGTCCTCCTAAGTCCCTCTCCTTACCTATTTTCTTCAGGATGTTTGAGCTGCATCCTTTGAGTCTCCATTTCCCTTATGAGGCTCCTAATTCCATTATAAAATACATCTAGTCATTCCTTAGGCTGCTGATACTACTTGCAACCAGGAACAACATATCTGCATTACTTATCTAGGAGCAATCATCTGAAATACATGTGTGCCTCCATTAACCAGCGTGTGTAATCATTAGCTGGGTGTTTCTGCCACATGGAGAAGACACAATTGCATGGAAACATGCAGAGGTCTCAAGTGCATGCTCCCAATGAGGAGGAGGAATTCATTCCAGGATGAGAAGTCCTGGAGGTTTGGTGCTGGAGTTGGAAGGCGTGAGAAATCTTAAGAGCTTGCTGAAGTTTCTGAGTCAGTGAGAGATGAGCCCTCTGCACGCTGCCAGCTGGCCTTGTCCCTCTCTCACTTGGTTGTTCCCTAACTTACCTCCTTGACTCATCTCAAGCCCAGCTGATACCAGATATAGGCAAACTACACACCACAGCCCCTTCACCAGCCTGTGGTGCACCTTCTGCTGCCCTAGCTTTTTCCCATCAGGAATAACAACACAGCAATGAACTTTCGTCTGCCAAATTGAAAGAAAAAAAAGCTGAGAACACTGGGAGGATAACGAGGAGAGGGCATCCTGGAGATAAAGAGTGAGTTATGAGAGTTTCTGGGAGAGGAAGAGAGTGGTTTTTTTGAAGGGATGTTTCCCTTTCATGCTTTTCCACTAAAAATGTGCCATGTTGGCAGCAGTCCTGTGTTTCAGTGATGCTGATGTGCTCACCAGGAGTGAAGCAGCAACCTCTGTGGCAGGAAGGACATATACAGTACAGTGTTTCATCTCTCAATATGACAGCCTTCTGACAATGTTCACTTTTTGTTTGTTTGTTTGGGGATTTGGTTTGGTTTGGTTTGGTTTTTTGTGCCAGACTGACATTTCACATTGTCTGTGTAGAGAAAAAGGACCAGTGTGTTGCCCACATGCACACCAGTCCTAGAGGTCTGTAAGCATCACCACTGCAGCCAGTTCCTGCTCCTCACTGGTTCTGAGCTCGGCGATTTGTACCCAGTCTCCTAAACTCCTCTGCTGCAATTGCTTTTTAATTGCAGTGAGGTTGGTGCAGCTGTAGTGGGCAAGGAGATACAAAGGAGCTTGAGGAAGGGTGCAGAAAACTTCCATCTTCTTCTCTGGGATCACGTAGCCTCAAACAGTCACAGGCATCTTTGAAAAATCAAATAATTTCCCTCTTTCCTTGAATTTTCAAGGGGAAAACAGGAGAGACACTGTGTGCAGCTGGTTGGGAGTAACATGACGACCAAGACTCATCTCACCTCCCAACACATGCTGCAGGTGCCCAGTGGGAATTCAGTCAGGTCCAGGGAGGCCACAAAAGGAGATCACTTAGGCTTTGGTGGGACTTGACAGCAGATGGAGGTGGGGATCCAGCCTTGATGAGCATGAGGGAGCTGGACCTGAGACAGCAATATCCTAGAGGATCTCCTCTGCAGTAGAAGAATAGGAGTGGTGGGTCTGGGATCCTGCACAGGAAATTGGGATGTGCAGTGAGAAGGTGGGGGTATGGGGCTGAGATATTTTTGATGGGGGTGGAAGGCAAAAACACAGTAAAGAAGGGCCAGGTGGACAGTGTGGGTGTACATCCTGCTATGCGCACACACTAGCTCACAAAGAGATCTCCAGAACCCCTCCTTTTCTTCCAAGAGACCCTGAACTTTGCTTCACACCTGAGCCTGAGGACCTCTGGTGCAGTGGCACCTCTCATGGACTGACCAGCAATCCTAGAAAGAGTGTCTATGCTGTGGTCACCTAGCTGTAATGGAGCCAGAAGAGAACTGATGTGCTTCAGGACATTGTCTCAGTGGGGAAGTCAGGCCATTGGCAGGCTGTGAGGTGCCTGGTAGGCCGTGCCCCATGGTCACTGGCCCTGCCCCACACTCACCTGCTGGTGTCACACACACACCATCAGCAAAATGCCTACCGTTAATAGTGCCTAATCCCAAATAACCCTAATCCCAAATAATGCCCTGCAGTCATTACTTTCTAACCTAATTCCAGGGTCTCAACCTTGTGCTGCCTCCAATCCTCACTTGGGATGGTGTCACGTACAACCACCAAGGCTTCTCTCTGATGGTCTTTTTTGCCTTCAGACAGGTATGAGGGGTAAGTCTGTTCTCCAGGAGGGTGACAGGCTCTGCTGGAGTGAGCTGCAAGGATGTATCATCCCATAAACAAAGGAGGATGACAGCTCTGGCCTGGAAATGGGACTTAGATCTACTCTGTCTGCTCAATGCCCAGGTTATTCAACATCTATTCAACATCTTTATTGATGACCTGGATGAGGGGATCAAGTCTACCCTTAGTAAATTTGCAGATGACACTAAGTTGGGGGGGGACTGTCTATCTCCTGGAAGGCAGGGAGATGCTGCAGAGGGACCTGGACAGACTGGGTCGATGGGCTGAGGCCAATGGGATGAAGGTCAACACAGCCAAGTGCCGGGTCCTACACTTTGGCCACAATAACCCCAGGCAGTGCTACAGACTGGGAGATGAGTGGCTGGAGAGCGGCCCAGTTGAGAGGGACTTGGGATTGCTGGTTGACAAACAGCTGAACATGAGTCAGCAGTGTGCCCAAGTGGCACAGAAGGCCAATGGGATCTTGGCTTGTATCAGGAATAGTGTGGCCAGAAGAACTAGGGATGTGCCTCTCCCCCTGTATCTGGCACTAGTGAGGCCTCACCTTGAATACTGTGTACAGTTCTGGGCCCCGCACTTCAAGAAGGATATTGAGGTGCTGGAGCGGGTCCAGAGGAGAGCAACAAGACTGGTGAAGGGACTGGAGGGAAAGTCTTATGAGGAGAGGCTGAGGGAGCTGGGGCTGTTCAGCCTGAAGAAGAGACTCAGGGGAGACCTCATCACTCTACGCCTTCCTGAAAGGTAGTTGTAGGCAGATGGGGACTGGATTCTTCTCCCAGGCAACCACTGACAGAATGAGAGGGCATGGCCTGAGGCTGTGCCAGGCGAGATTTAGGTTAGATATTAGGAAGAACTTCCTTACGGAAAGGGTCATTAGACACTGGAATGGGCTGCCCAGGGAGGTGGTGGAGTCGCCATCCCTCATGGTGTTTAAGGAAAGATTGGATGTGGCACTTAGTGACATGGTCTAGCTAGGTGACGTAGTGTCAGGTCTTAGGCTGGACTTGATGATCTCAAAGGTCTATTCCAGCCTCAATGATAATTTTGTGTCATTCTGTGTTAGTCTTGCTGCTTGTTGTAAGTCCAGCAGCTCCAGGTTTTAATTTTCGGTGCAGTGTTCCCACCTGCTTTGTGAAGTCCCAGTAGCCTGTCTGAGAAAGACATCCCAAAATGCCAAAATGTCATCCCAGTGCTTACAAGTAGCTTTGCTGGGGACCAAGGTGCTCACTCAGCAGCACTTGCTCTCAGAAGCAAGGAGGGCTGCCAGAGGAGACCTCCCTCCTCCAATTAGCAGCCCCCCAGCATTTTACACCAGGCATAGAATGGATGTCAGTTTGTTCCTTCTGGTCTTCATTTTTCTTGCCTGGAGACAAATGCCCACGAGTTTCCTTTCATGTTTGAATGTTGACAATCCTCAGCAGCCCCTGTTTGAGGCAGTTCCCCCCTTTCCCGCCGCGCTGGCAGTTGTGGTGTCGATACCAAGTGCACATGAAAGGCCCAGCCCGAGAGTATGTGCTGCTGCTATTGCACCTTTGGAAACTGAATTCATTGCAAAGCTGAGAGACTCACGGAGAAAGATACTTTCATTTTTGCCTCCCACTGCTGCTTTTGGAGGCAGAGGCATTCATCTGAGTTGAATCAGCTGCAGGAGGCGTAGCTGGAAGGCTGCAGACTTTCCAACTTACCAACTCACAAACACAGGCACCAGCTTTCATGTCACAGGCTCTGCCTGGGCTGGAAAAAGCTGGTGCTGGCTGGGCCCGAGTGAAATTTCAACTTCACCTGATGTTAAGGTACATGAGTTGTGCTTCATGCTTTGTGACTTCTAAAAACTAAGGGAAGTCTCTTTTTGCTCAATGTCATTCCTGCTGCAGTCGGTGGAGGTTGAAGATCCCCAATTAAAAACTGCTGGAAGGGTACTGTAGGTGTGTGATCCTGAAGCCTTGACTTTACCACCCTGGAAATGCAAACTTTAACTTTTTTCTTACTTTCTCTACTTTTCCAGCCATATTAGAAAGCCCCTGTTTTTCCACTCCCCCTACAGCAGAAGGGACACAGGAATTCCTATGGATATATATTCAGGACAATATTTAAACAGGCAGCTACATCTTGTAGATCATTTTCTTTGCTATGTTCTAAATGTTCCATTTTGTAGTGTAGTGTGAGTTGCAGATATATATTGCGTAGAATCTGGGATAGTACCCTACTTGTCATAGATGTCAAGATATAATCGCACTGGACAAAATTTATTTCTCCCAATTCCTCAGCAGGGTTGGATTATTTATTTTTTTGAGAAAGTAGTAGATTTGCACGTTATTCCAAATTACAGGGATATCTGACCTATAGCCAGAAAAGAAGGAGTTGTCACGATGATTGCTAAAGTTCAATCTCAATCATTAATTATAATGGGGTTAAAAGAGAAGAACTTGTATGGCTGTGGCCCACCCCATTGCTTATCACCTGCTCAGCTCTATTTGCTAAATTAACCACATGGATCCAAACTATCCTACAACCAAGTGTGAAGGAACATGCAAAAGTCCAAATCCAGGTTCCAATCTGTTTGCAAATGCTAAGTTTGTGTAGTAAAATGCCAAACTAACCCCTTGTATTTAAACAACCCTTCCACTTGGACCGCTCCTGATCCAAACCGAAGCCCAGCACTGGGGAACTGGAGCAGCACTACAGTATTTCCAGAAGTTGCTCAAGGAAGCTTTCTCCAGAGCATGGACCTGCTAGGTGCCAGAAGATTCTGGGAGCCACATCTGTTTGGCCAGCTCTTGGTGTGAACCCCTACTTGGCAGGATGAATTAGGCTCTTAATGGCTACAGAAATGCTTTGGAAATAGAAGTTTATATTTACATTAGTACATTTCATCCCGAAGGGCCTTAAATCACACCACACAAACTTGACATAAACCACAGAACTGAAATGCAGCTGCATCAGGCGTGGAGAGTGGCAGCCAGCTGGCATACATTAACAAGACAAATATAAGAGAAGTGACTATTTTTGGCCAAGGACACCAGGGCAAACCCCTCTAATGCAAAGTGTCTTCAAAACTTCAAAGTGCAGTTTTACTCTAAATAGTGATTGTGGATAAATAGATCTTTTGTAGTCAATTGACTCATTCCCAGGCACATATGGGGAATTCACTCTCTAAAATAAGTTTTGGCTACATTTTGTGCCTGCTAAGGCTGCAGAACTTCCTCACCCAATATAGCACATTTCTCCTCAACTCCAGCCCCATTCACAGACTTGTAAACCTTTCTCACCCAGCCCTCACCGCTGAGGGTGGGAGACAGAGGAAAAGCTGCTCTGGCTTTTGCAGCTAATCTTACCTGAACTGGCAGGTCTGGAAATGCACTTTTGCAGTTGCCAGCTGGGTGAGTCTATGAGTTGATCAGAAAGACAAATTTCTACCATGCCAGTCCAGGTAACAATGGACCTTTAAATATCAGTATGGAGCAGCCAGGACATTTGAAGATCTTGCCATAAAGCCCCTCATGGAATAGGCTGTGCAGCATCTTCTTGGGCTACACAAATGCTTCAGAGCCCTGAAAGGCCCAGCTCCTTACAGCAATGTCACTGATGAAATGCATGGTATTTTTACAGACACATTTACTTTGGGGCAGGGGGGGTGTCTGTCCTTACAGAGCACATCACATCTCAGAGGACCCTGAATAATTCCTTAGGATAAGTTGCCCTGCAGCAGCCAGTGGCTCCCTGTGGGCCTCCTTCCATATCTCCCTCTTGTGTTGCTGCTGGTCCTCAGCAGCTGGATCCTTGTGTGTGAGCCATCCCGTACTTTGGCATCCACCCTCCTGAGCCGCCCCATTGCACTGTCATGCCATTTAAGTGCTACTAGAGCACTCCCTGGCATGGTTTTGGCTCCAGACTACAGTCTTGCCCAGTTTGGGGGATATGAACAATACAGGGACCATTCCCCAAGAGGCAGGATGGATGAGGAGAGCTCAGCCAGGCCACTTGCCCTTAGGGCTAAGGAAGAAGCCCCCAGCCTTTTGATTTATTAACACACCCGGGGCCTCTGAGAATAGAGCACCCCTTTGGCAACACACTGCACATTGGATGGACAAAGAAGCAAGAAGTCATCCGGGAGACATATGTCTTTCCAGGAGCCTTCCAAGCTGTGACACAAGTCTGCTGGATCCCAATTTGATGTAGTTTGGGGCCAAAATCACTATCCCCATCTTCCATCCCTGGCAACAGCACTGGCACCAGTGCAACCACACAGTGACTGGGTAAGGGAGCTGGTTTGCCTGAAGACTGAGCAGTATTCTTCCCCGTGGTGTTAGCTTTCAGCCAGCTCAGCTCCTTGTGCTGGCTCCCTGCCAGCCCTCGCTGTGCAAGGCCAGTACAGCTATGGGTGGAGAGGAGGATGAACCCCATGGCAGCCCCATTTTAGATTGGTTTATACCAATGTGGAACAACCTCACGTTACAATTTCCCTCCCTACAAAGGTGGGATGCAAGAGGGAGCCTGCCTGCCTCAGAGCCAGCTCTCTATCCTCTTCCTTGCCCACCCTCTCCTGCCACCCCATCACTGTGCTCATACAGACCATTTGCCTGTCAGCCAGCCCACCTTTGCCAGTGCAAAACTGTATAAAACTCAGATGAGCATTTCCTATAGATAACAATTGTGAAGTGGCGTTTCTCTACCAGAACTGTAGGTTCCTTCCAGCACAAACCATTCTATGATTCTATGTAGGAAGTCTGAGTAGGACATACACTGCAGAAAGCTATTTGTGAGGCTTCGATATGGTTAAATCTACTAGTCTCCAAATTCATCACAAAGCAGTGTTAAAGGCCAGTGGGACTCAGAACAAGGCTGCAAGGGAGGTAGATGGCATTTCAAATGCCGCAAGTGTATTGCTGCTGGCTGCCTCCCCTGGGATTCCAGGTTCATGGCTATCTCTTACTAGCTGAGCAGAGCATCAGCCAAGACCTTCTCATGATCTAACAGAAAGACAGACCTCAGTGGGTTTCCCCACACTGAGAAACCCACTTTTCTTGTCCTCTCATGCTTTATTTGTCCTGCAGCACAGTCTGGACTGCAGTCAGCACAGCCCCTTGGCAGAGGCCCCTTCCCCATGACACCTGTGGATCCTGCTCTGAGGTCTGAAATCACACTGGAGGAGAGGTGAGAAGGGTCACTCTTTTGTGAGTCTCTCGAAAGTAAGGTAAGGCTCCAAGGGTGGCACCTGTATGCGTGGAAGACAGTCCATTCCCTTAACTCACATGCTGAAGGGATAAAGTCTGCCTGCTGACTCTACAAGATCTATGCCTGAAGCATCCTGAGAGGACCTGAGAGTGAAAAAAGGGAAAAACAAAGAAGGAAATGTTTGGTGACCCCATTTGAGCTCTAAGAAATGAGGAAATGTGCAGGACAGAAGCATGATGCTCTGGGAGGAGTAGAGGCTGGGGAATGCAAGACAGCTCTCTCCCTGATCAAAGAACTGGTGCAAGAATGGTTCATGGAGGTGGATCCACCTTTGATGTTGTGAGTTGATTACAAAGCCATGCCACAACAGTTCCCAAGATTCCTAGATAGGGAAAGCTGGTCACGCAAACTGGAAGACTCTCCACAATGGGCCAAGAGCTCCCAGCTCTGTGCACCAAAATCTCTTTGTCCTTTAATTTATCCCCCTGGCCTTTGTTTTGTTTGCACAGCACTCAAGCACTGCATTTTCCAAGGGAAAAAAAAGAAATGTTGTCTAATATTTGTCTTAACTTTAAAGCTGATTTTTAATTTATTTTTTTTAGTGCACCAGCATTATCCAACATGTAGTCCAATATATAAACATGACCATGACCTAGAAAAGGCCTACAAAGCTTGTGGAACCACGCTGCAGGCAGGGAAGGAAGCCCCACAGGCCAGCACTTAGGCACTCAGACTGGTTCTGCACAAGTTCCACATTTTTATACATTCAGGTACGTACTCAGGCACTCAGAAGATCTCACTGAGCAATAACAGAGAGCCTCCCCCTCTTCCCCATCCCCTGCCTCCCGACACAGGGCCCTGCAGGGCAATGCTCTGTGCTGCCACTGACGCTCCCCCCGAGCAGACTCACATCCATGATGGTATGAAAAATTAATAAAGGAGTACAGAGTGCACTAACAAATGCTGACATATCTCCCACGGTTAATTGACATCCACCATTCTATTTAAAATTAAGAAAGGCTTGCCGAGCATGCAGAACTTGCACCTCATAGCAAAGGAAATGTCCCACGCAGCTCAGCAGGTCACGTCACTATATCAGTGATGCTGTGTAGCACAAACGGTGACAAATATTCCTAGTATTATGTCAGGCCTGTATCCAAGGTGTTGCTCTCAGCATCAGTCTAAGAGAGCTGTCTGACGCACGCTCTAGAAATTGCCACTCTACTGGGAGCGTGCCACAGGCTGCTAAGACAACCTAGAAGCATCTGAGCCTCTTCTCTCCAGTCAAGGAGAGTACTTCTTTCTTTCTGGTGCAGTGAGGGGGCAGGTGTAGCTGTGACCCAGTCGTGCTTAGCCCATGAAGCCTGGCTGATGTCTCCATACAGCTTGTGATGATGGGGAGCTGCGCTGCGCTGCTGTCCTGTTGCTGCTCCCGCAGTCATTAAATGGACTTTTCTATGATCCAGATGTGCCACCAACATAACAGTGGGATGGGCTGCCCAGGGAAGTGGTTGAGGCCCCATCCCCGGAGATATTCAAGGTGAGGTTGGACAAGGCTCTAAGCAGACTGGTCTAGTTGAGGGTACCCCTGCTCACTGCGGGGGGGGCTGGACTAGATGACCTTCGGAGGTCCCTTCCAGCCCTAGCCATTCTAGGATTCTATGGTTCTGTGATCTTACTCAGCCACGCAGAGAGGGTACAAACAGGACCTTCTGGAAACTAGAAGAGAAACCCTGGCACTGTTAATCACACTCTCAGGTGGGATGGCAGTCCTCTTCTATTTTTTCAGCAGTGGAGGCAGGTGGCAATCTGGTGAATAGCACACACTGTAAAGACCAAGACCTGTGCAAGCTTTTCATGATGCCTGAAGTAGAGCAGACAACCCCTAGATGAAGTTTAACTGGAAAGTTTCGGGGCTTCAGGTACCAACAGTGGCATAGCCTGAGATGAGACTGGCCCAGGTAAGCAGGAGTGATCCTGCACTTGTGTGGTCTGCCCCATTGAGGCCAGGGCTGCACCCAGTTACAGGTACCTGACTGTATTTATTAACTTCAAGCCTTGGTTCAGGGATAACAACAGCAAAGGCTGTGCTGATAGCCAAGCCAGTGAAATTAGGGACCCTCACAGCTGACATTAGCAACACCCCGGGACCTGGGGACTTTCACATGCTGCCCTGACAGCTCCCTTCTGGTTGTTGATGGCTGGCTGCTTTTGATTAGGCAGCCTGCTGCAGTACCTCTCAGGTAAACTGCATGTGGAAACTCCCTCTTCCCACCTTGAAGCAGGTCCTGTGGGCCAGTGGTGGCCCCCAGCATATTCCTCTCCCACCAGGGACAGAAAGCATGTGATGAGGAGGGAAGACATTTGAAAGGCAGTTCTTTCAGGAAAGCACCTTGCTCAGCTGTATTGAGCTCTATCTGCCCCTCCTCTGCCTCCTCGTTCTTCTGCACTGCTGTTGGCAAGTAAGAGGTAGCCATAAAATTGGCAGCCAAAATTGCATGGAAGAGTTGTGCCTGGCTGGAAAACTTGCAGCTCTCTGGCACTGACACATCAAATATCCCTCCACTGATTGACACCTACCGGCCAGTTACCTTGAGGAGAACTGTTTTGTTTGTAGTGATTTGTTGGGAACTGCAACAATGACACCGCCCAAACGTTGAATCACAAGGGTTTGATGGTGTGAACATCTGGGTGGAAATCAGTGACTTCTGGCTATGCTCTGCCACCTGCCCCACCCCACTGCGTGCCACAGGAGCCAGCCCAGCAGCTCCACTGGATATCGTGGGGTCCCAGCTCAACCTGTGGGCTGAAGTATCTTTCATCCCTTTCTCCAAGCAGGAACAATGACTCGGGAAGTAAAAGCTGTGTGTTCATTTGGAGAGTGCTCTGGCATACTAGTTTATATGAAGCAATTATATTGCGACACCACACTTCAAAGTAAACTCCTTTGTGTAGCCAGCTCTGAAAAGAGAAAAGAGAAAAGAGCTTCTCCCTAGATCTCGGCTGAGATTTGGACCCGTGCTTCTGAGGGAGCTACCAGCTCTTTTCATTTAGGCCATGGAGCTACCTCCTTGAAAACGGTACCAAGCTCCACTTTGATTTTCAGTTTCTAGTCTCTACACAGGCCTGAATCAAAGTAACTTAAATCGTGCCTTTGATTCACATTCCCAGAGCTGGCTTAAGGTGTAGTTTCATGGGCTTCCTGCTATTTGCTATCATCTGCTTGCTGGAGATTCATCCCCCCCCAGCAGAGCTGAGCGTGTGTGCGCGCATCTCTGGACTTTGATGTTCCCAGCTGCCCAAGACAGCATTGAAACGCAAGCACATGTGATCAGGAGTAATGGTGAGAGCTGAGGAATTAACAGATGCCTTGAAATGCTCTCATTCTGTTCTCCAGGATAGCACACTCGGTATTCTGATTTATCAGTGTTTACACACATCCCGATCCAGTTGTTTACATCATACTTGGTAATCACCTTCCCAGAGATGCTTGGTTGTTTCTGGGGATGATGTAATCTTTGCTCGTAACTGCTTTGCCCACACACTTTGCCATATTGAAGGGCTTTGGAATACTTTCTCTGGAGATTTTATTTCACTGGCTCTTTAGAAAAAGCCATAGCTATTTTCTCATCTAGCAGTGCCCAGAACTTTTGTCTCAGGGAAGAATATGGGGACAGCTGACTTCCTGCTACTAAAGAAGCCTCTCACTGTACAACTGGAGTTGAGACAGATTAATTCCTTTTATACTTGCTACAGAATAGGTTGAATTTTCAGCTGTGCTAATGCGCTATTTAGTCCGAAAACGTGAGGGGACAAAGGTTTAAAGAAACCTCTAGGCCCCCCTTCAGCTATCTTATTTCTCAGATGTCATGGGGACTTCCACTGTAGCCCATGTGTAATGTTGCATCCATTTAATTGAGGATGCCACATGAGCTTGGGATGTATAACCTGGTGTGTCTCAAAGCTTGGGTGTGTCCCATCACAGCCCTCTGGGGTGGGGTCATACAAGGCCCCCTGTGCACGATCTGAGTGGGTGAAGAGGGCCTAGGCAGGGATAGGACAGGTTCGGTTCAAATCTAGTGCCTGGCCAGGGGATGGGAGGGAGATGCAAGAATTTAACTATGGGCTGTCTCTACCAGAAAGGTTCACTGTTGTGAAGTGAGGGGGTCACTGGAAATGGTCTAAGGTGACATTTTTTTCCTGTCCTCTCGTTTGCTTTCTAGGTCACCTTCAGCATATCAGGCACCTACTCAATTCTATTGGTGCTGTGTCTGTGTAATGGATGTAAAACTATTTACCTTCAAAACCGCTCTGAGAACCACTGGTAGGATGTGATATTGAAGGATGCTCTTTGCTCCTTTTGCCTGAATCTTGGTTTCTTTCTTATCAGGAGATAATAAATCATGGGATGAGACAAAGAGTCTCTCCTTTTTCTCCAGCTGTGTGGCTTGGGCATGCTACTGGGGTGTGGGAGAAGAGGGTTCGAACTCCCTAGGGCTGTGGAAGCAGCTGTGCTGACTGACAAAGGCTGAAAACTCTCAGTGCTACACTCAAGGAGTCCCTACCTCAGTGCTTCTGCAGGCCATCATCATCCCACAGTGAGGTGGAAGAACCAAACCTCCCTGTGTCCCAGCTTCTTTGGGGCAGAAGTAAGTCCAGCATCCTCCCACAAGTGCCCGATGGAGGCAGATGGGTGGGAAACTGCCTGGTTTTTGCACAAAGGCAGCTGAGATGAGCACCTGCAGTGGGGGACACCAGCTCTGCCAGGGAGGGACAGACCTGTGGCAGAGGGATGGGAACAGAGATCTAGGAACCTGTGAAACCACACCTTGAACTGGCTCTGGGAATGCAAATCAGAGCCATGATATAAGTTCAATTGGTACAGCTTCAGTCTTCAGATGAGCCCTCTAATCTTTTGAGTTGCCGAAGGCAATGAGAGACCATTACATTAAATAAGGTTACCAAAGGGCAGGTTGATCCATCCTCTTCTTGCCCTTTGCAGCCAGGGAGAGACTGTACGGGGATGGCAGGGATGTCCCTGGCTCCATGTATGAGAGGGACCTTTGGACAAATTTCTGCTTTCTGACACTTTTCTTCCATCAAAATGGCACAGAGGAACTCCATGGGGACCAAAAACTCACCTGGGCTATTTTAAACTTTTAGAAGGATTAACACAGATTTACATTTGAGAAATCAGGCTAATTCCAGTGTAAAGTGAAGGACAATTCCCCCCAGTTCACAGGAGGGTAACATCATAACCCATTATTAGCTATGCCAGTTGCGGTTATTTCCTTCCCACATTTCCTTTCAGGTGTCAGACTAGAATGCGATTGCTTTTCTTCCTGAGAGCACTATTTTTAAAACTGAAGAATTGAATGTTAATAATAAAGTAGGTGTTGTACTGTGCAGCCCATTCTATAATGGGGTGTTTATAGTGCTGGTGCTCTTACCCAGTCCATTTGTAATCAGAAGCAATAGTACCACTCCACCACTTGCTCTGCTTGAGGATGCTGCAATAAATCCCAATGAGGCGCAGCTTGGCTTTGTGCATTTGTACATTTTTAATGTTTGTCACTCTTTCACATTACATGAATATTGCCAGTCCTGAGGATTCAGCCACCATGAATCAAGCCTTAAGAAACAACAAAGTTTTACAAAATGTGTACATTTGAAGCCTGTTTTGTGGGCCTTCAAATGCTTCAGCTTTTGTCTCATGCTGTCAGTCCTCCCTCATTTTCCTGCCACGAGCTTACTTTAGGAAAGGAAAAAGAAAGCTAAGATTCACACGTGATCATCTGTTTCCAACAGCCAGTCACTACCAACATCACCTGATATCAACGGAGCTCAAGATAACATTGTAAGAGCACTCAGCACAGTCAAACAGATCCTCATTTGTGTGACAGGCCAGTGTAGCTCAGCTAAAACAATGTCATGTAGAGGTTGTACACCCCTGGTTTTCTGCGGCAACAAAAGCTTTCCCCTCCAGCTGCTTGATGCCTTGGTGGAAGGAGGAATGAAGGGTAGTTTTTGAGCTGTTAGCAACAGAAGCCACTGGTCAGCGTGTCACAGGACAAGCACATGTGTATGCCACCCGTGTCATCTTGGCAAGGGAGGTTCAGCAGCACCCAGTCCCAGTCACCAGCTTATTGCTGTTGCCTGCTCCACCAGTGCCAGTGTCAATGAGGGTGCAGGATGAGGCGGGTAAAGGAAACAAGACAGGTTAAAAATAACCATGCCTCTCCCTCTGTCTCCTTCTTCTCCCAGTTTTAAAGAATTACTTTAAACCTGGATCAGTTTCCCACTCCTGCTGGGTGGCTGGCACTGCAGCAGTAGCAATGACATGGCTGAAGGGGTGAGGTGGTTGCAGAGCACTAAGAGTGGGAGGCATCGTTCTGACTATTAAAGAGCTTTCTTAGGGCTGATTGCAGACCAAAGGGTGCATGTCCATGGGAAATGGAAAGAAAAGAGAAGAAAAACAGAGGGGGAGGATGTGAGGTGTTTGTTGGAAAGACTGGCTTGAATTTCTTTCGGTGACATGACTTTGAAGAGGTTTTTTTGTAAATGAGGAAGACTGCACCTAAGAAATGCCTGACCCTGGCATCAGTTCCTCTTAAAACTTGAACAAATCCTCAAATTTAGTTTGGGACTTCACTGAGACAAAGGACAACTGCAAATGGATTTGACTCTGTATTTTTCACATTTCTTAGGACAGGACTGCTTGGATCAAGACTGGTGGCCTTAGGAGCAGCTACACTAAGAGAAGGCCTGACAAAATGGTGCCGGTGGCTGGGAAGCAGTGTGGGAAGGAGCAGCAGCATCCTCTTCTATCCTTGTTCAGGTAGTGTCCCTGCCTTACTCCCAGTGGTCAGTGATTCCTTTCTAATGCCTCTAGAGCTCTTGAGCCCAACACTAAACACATGTTTAAAACTTTGGCTTTTTTTCACTTTTCCTAAGCTGCCAATGGCAGTTGTCCCTGCTTTATGCTGCTCCTCTCCTAACTCTGCACTCTGTCATCTCCCCATGCTAGTGTTCTCCACTGAGACATTTTTCCATTCCTACTGCCCTCACCTTCTTTCTATCTGTTCTTTTTTTATTCCCATCTCCCTTAGTTTTTTTATCCCCTTATTGGTTAGCCTTTTCTCTCCCTCTATAGTTTCTACTCTGATAAACCTTTTCTGACTTAAAAACTGGATTTCTAAACAAAACACAACCAAGCAGGAGAGCTAACATTAATCTGTAAGCATGATCTATAAGCGTACGCAAACGCTCCCACCATTACCTTACTACATGCTTGTAAGATGGAGTGTTACTTTCCCCCAGGGTCTACCTCCTTTATCTTTTAAAATTGTCCCCTAGTGACAGAGACTACATTTCCCTATCAGCATGTAAAATATCTAGCACATCTGATCGCTCCTACAATATAAATGCCACATAATGATCAAAATAATACATAAAGTCCTCATTGCCTGCAATCTTAGGATGCCTGGAGCTATGGACTCCACAAGCATCTCTCTCTAAAGATCACCCACTTGCCTAGCACTAAGAAACTTGGAGCATCCTCCAGAGGCGACAAGGTGCTCTTGTTCTTCTATCACACATGAACAAAAGTGACATGCCACAGGACATGTAAGGTGTCCCTATGGACAGGATGAGGAGAGAATCGAAGTCTGCTGAACCCTTGTGCTAGGCTCTAAACATTTGGCCTCATTCTCCTTCCTTCACAGTGGTGCAAAGTGTGATGTAACTTCAGAGAGGAGTGAACCAGAGCCTTCACAGGCCAAATGATTTTATGAGTTCCCTGAATGCCGCCTTGGCACTCGGTGGATTAGAAAGGAGAAAATGGGAAGGGAGTAATATAAAGTCCACCTCTGTTTGCTGACATCTTTTATTTCTTTTGTAAATAACGCTCTCAGCCAGTGCTTCCCAAGGGGGAATCTGGAGGGAATCACCATCTCCATGTGGACTCATGTAAGAAAGGAAGCAGCTGGTCCCTGACATTTATTGCTGTACTTCCGCTTGGAAACGTTGGTTGAAACACTGCAAAAACCAACACTTCTCTGAGTTATTTTCATCCTCCCTCATTTTATTCAATCAAGTAATTAATATTTCAAGAAAAAAAAAAAGAAGCTAATTTCACCCAGGACATGGAGTGCCAGAACATAAATGGAGGTGAGGTTGAGGTGCTGGGTTTATTCCTGATCTTATTTTAGCTGAACCAGTACATCCTCCCTGGTAAATAGGTGATAGGACAGTGTGTTTATAGTGAGTATCCCACGTGGCACAGCTGAACTATGGATTAGGTAATATCACTGATTCACCACAGAGTTATTGGGCCACCTTGTCCCTTTCCTCTCCTGGGCAATAGTCTTCACCATTTACACATCACTGGGCTTTTCACACACTAATTAAGCTTCACAGCGTTTCTGTGAGATTAGGTGTAATCATGAGCATTTTTCAGACTGAGAAACAGATCCTCTTCCCAGAGACATCAAATCGTTTCCTCTGAATTTTTTCTAGTTGTGATGAAAGTTCCTTTCAAAGAGCCAAGCCCTTGCAGGTTTGAGCAGGAACCATCTTCACTCAGTATCGCCACACCTAGGGAGTTCCTGACCAAAACTTTGATGCTTACACTGGATATTGGGCATCTAGGTCCAAAACAAGACAAAAATAAGTGAGGTTTTAGTAATCCTGCTGTAAGCATGAGCTCCATGCCTAAAGGGCCCTTTGTGTTAATCCCCAGGTTTTGGACTCCCTTTGATGATTTTGGATTGTCATTCTCCATTCTGATTTAATGCAAATGGGGTTTTAATGGATGCACTGACCTACTGAGATGAGCAAGTCCATGATGGCTTCCAGGGATCCAGCATGAGCCTTTCTCTGCACAATTGCTAAAGCTACACAAGCGTGGACTATGTGACCAAGCGCGGGGAAGAGAGGGGCTGGATGCTTGCTTTCAGTGGACATGTCCCAGGCATCCAGGCTTTTTTTACTAGCTTGTGTTCTCAGCTGAGCTGGACACACAGGAGCCTGTATCAGCCATGGATGTTTCTTTCCTTTGGTTCAGATTGAAGGGACTTAGCTCATACTATTTTATATCATCCTTATTCACAAAAGAGACGGATAGCTGCTCTTGTAGAATATCAATAATCACATAAAGCTGGTGAATAAGCCAGGAAATGGGATAAACTTTATGGGTTGCTACTCAAGTGGCCTTCTATTACCCAGTCCAAATGCCTTCAGATGGGAGCTTCATGAACAACATCAACACTCAGGTGAATTTTTTACTCTAAAAGCAATTCCATTAAAATCATGGGAAAAAAAATGCTCACTGATTTCACTCTCACCAAGACTTAGGGTTGCAATGGGGGTGACTAATTATTGTTCGCCAAAGTCAACGGAAAGAACTATACTAACTTGATCCTGTGGTTTGGCTTCTAGTATAAACACTGCTAAGGCTGATCACTTGTGCCTCGCTACAGCCTCTGGAGTTGCACCAGCCCAACCGTTTGTGTAACCGTGCAGCAAACCACCTTAGGAAATAACCCAACAAAACCATCTATGTTCCCCAACACAGTTCACCACCTGGCTGCAGAAACAGTTGTGCCAGCCCAACAGAGAGGTTCAGGAGTTCAGGCTGAGTGGGGGGAAGCAGCTGCTCAGTGCTGCTACCGAGATGTCCCCCTTGGAAGATGCTCCCAGGCCAGTTATGCAAAGGGGCTGAGCTACACCAACAGCTGCTGTGAAGAGGGTCTTTGCTCTGACCATTTCACTTGCATTGGCTCTAGCATTTGGAGGCTTTACCAGAGTGACTGAGTTCATTACACTGGCAGGAAACTAGACTGGCCATAAAGAAAAAAAAGGGTCTAGTTTTCTATGGATCTGTTGTTATATATGTTTAGCTGTTTTGTGCAACCTCAACCTCAGTGATCAGATCCTTGATCTGTGTTACTTACACAAGGACACAGGGTTGCATCAGTGGCTCTCCCCATGCTTGATGGAGACAATCCATGTTTACAATGGAAATACCAGAGAGTAGAAGTCAAGAATGTGATGACTATATTATATTCCTTCAGCATTACTATACTGGTATTTTGTTTATTGAATTCTTTCATTCCAGCTCAAGATTCGACACACAGGCCCAGTCCCTGACCTTTTCCAGGACTGCTGCTTTGTGAAGAACTTCTGCTGAGACAACTTTGTACATCCTCCACTTGTTAATCCAAAGCTTTTATTGAGTTGAACATACCTGTCCCATGCAACACTCCAAGCACTTTCACTTTTACATCATTCAAAACCAGTGTAGCCAAAGGTAGATGTTTTACTTAGTTTCTCCCTTGTGATTTTAATGTCAAATTTCAGCCTGAAAAAGTATTTACAGCTGTGTTATATAAACTAATGAAAAACACTGTTTAAAATTAAAGTACTGGCATGACTTTATGGAGAACAGCGGTGGAAATAGCCATATGGTAATAAACAGGCTACCTGATATAGTTTATTGTTTAACTCTTTGCTTATTTTTAGAAACTTATGCTTATGTTTCCAAGTGCCTGAGTCCTCTGAGACATGTGCATGTGTTGGGTTAGGCACCTAAACCTGAATCTGGGTCCCCTGTGAATACAGAGCCTTGGAGTAGCTCAGTGAGAAAGGAGCCTTCTCAAGCAGGCACTGCCTGTATTTCTATACGCTTCACAGCACAGAACACACCATAAAAAAAGCTTCAGTTTTTAAGGTAAACAACAAGTAATCTTGGTTTTGAAAAAAAAAAGGGCAAGAAAATGCCTGTATATTAGCAGGTTTTCCCTCTTGCAGCTCTCCATCAGGAAAACAAAAGAGTGTGATAGTTTTTATATTATTGCAGTGTTGCTTTTCTCATGTGTAGCTGCGATAGTTTTCTAGCCTGTGATTATAATGGCATGATGAGATATTTATAACATGTTAGGAAAAATGTTTCCTTTTTAAAGTCCATCACAGTAGCCTAATAACAAGCCTTGAAGCCTGTCTTTCCTATATCCCCAAATCACTCAATAGAAATGATTTTTATATGCTGACTGTTGTCATGCATATTAAAGCCATTCCTAAGGAAAAGCTGTAAAACATAACATCTGTATGCTGCACTATGCACACACGACTGCACAACCAGATCAGGCCACATGGCAGTAAAAAGGCCCATGCCTGGTCGAACAAGAGTTTCTGCACTTGTTACCACAACTGAAACTGCTCTGGTACTGGAGCAAGGGTGGGAACAGTGCAAGTGCAGATAAGCCTTTACGGTAAATCAGCTATAACATGGTTTGGCTTCAGGCCAAAGTAATAACTAACCAGTTTTATGTTAATTATTTGCTATCCTTTTTCATACAGCAATAGTTACAAGCCAGTACTAAGCATAAATGACTGCAGTGCATAGCTAGCTTTTATAACATCTCTTACTTTTTTGATGGTCTGCATCACTTTCTTATTGTCAGTTGTGAAATTCTGGTTTTTGCTTTTGCTCTGGCTTCTTTCTTTCAGCCTCTCATGAAGTAATATTTTAGAGCGTGTTTGTAAGGATAAAACAGAGGCACTCACACATTTGGATATTTCATTCCACAGTTTCCATGTACATTATATAGTAATCTACCCTTACACACCGACTGCAAAACAGTCATTCTCTCCCAAGTGCCCCAGTAAATATGCTCCAGTTAGAAAATATTTCCGTATCTGGAATGTAACCACCAAGAAGATGGGAGGCAAAACCACGGAGCCTCCCTTCATCCTCCTTCATCCATCCTGACCACAATCCCGAGTCCCAAAATCACAATGCATCACCCCATCAGGGAAGCCAACCCAGCTCTTTGTGGGAGTGATTGAGAAACTAGTCCAGCTTTGAAAATTCAGCACATTTTTTTCCTCCAGGGGCACTTTTTTAAGCTGACATACCAGAGGGGCAGCCTGCCACAGCAGTGGCAGGGGCAGAGACAAATGTCAGAGAAAGGAATACCTGTAATTAGTAGTGCCTTGATGCATCTCTTAGTGGAGCCATGGTCTGAGATCTGTCTCCATCACAAAAAGATCACAGTAGGAACCCACTGACTATGATGCATGCTTACTCCCTAACCAATTCCACCAAAGGACTCTCTGCCCCCTTCGCAGCCTCAACATAAGAAGGCCTTTACAGCTGCTTACATGCATAAACTTCTCTGAAGTGCTTGTGGAAGTGTTGCTCTAGGTCTCTACCAGCTTGGACTTCACCGGTAAGAATTTTGATTCTCCATTATGACTTGGCTTGTCCTTCAGGGCTGGCGTACACTTAAAAGGATCACCAGCATAGTTATACACTACAGTCATCCCAGTGACCCCTGCAAGTGGGAACACACCAAAAGACATCTTTGACCAGAAGTACAGTATTGCTGGCATGAGTTTTGGGTCACTGTAGGTTTTTGTGGATGACACTAAAATGCCACCGAATCCTTAATAGACACTTCTTCTAGTATTTGATGCACGCTTTGCACAAGTATAAATGGCTAATAAGAAGCCAAGACAGAAGAGAATTAGGCCCAAGGGAGATAAGCTTTAATAAGTCTGCAGTCTCCCCTGGGAGATAATTTATGCAGCTATTAAATAAAGCAAACACTATTGGAATTTCACAAATAACATGGATTAATAACAGGAGGAACACTTCTCCACTGTCTGGGTGGGACACACACTACTTCACTGACATTGCTACAGTGCAGGGAGATTGAAAAAATATCATGTTATAATTAAAATAAAATGTGAATAATGGAAGACAAAGGAATCATTAAGGTTCTTCCAGACTACTTCAAAAAGTGCTGCTCTTGGTAACGATAGGCAGAGCTTATTGGGGAAGAATGAAAGGTGGACAAATCAGGGGACATAAAGGTAAAAATTGAATGGAAAATGCTTAGAATCAGGCTGACAGGTCAGTTAATAGAGTTCTGTGCGAACAAATATTAGCACATATGTGGGCCCACCTAGGTGGTGAAGTCTTTTGGGTGTGGGGGGATGGTCAACAATTTTGCTGCTATTACAATCTACCTGGCTTCCAGCAAGCCTGGGTTCCCCATTAACAGCAGTCACTGCTGTAGTATCAGATTGCTTGCAAAGCAGGAACAGAACAGGACTTTGGAGAAATTATTCTACAAATCAAATCCTAATGTTGGAGAATCATAGGGGCAGTGCTGAATGCTCTGAGCTCTCACAGGTTTCAGTGACAAAGTTGCTCTCAGGCTCTGAAAATGAACCCCATGGCAAGTGAATGGCAGCAGCTGGCCAGCGAGGCCCCCCCAGAACCCCTCAGAGAACTGCTATGTCCTGGTCTCACCAGCCAAACTCATGGAATCGAACAGCAATATGCTGGAGTCTTCCAGCAAACTACGTGATGAGAAGGAAAGGGACAGAAAGTCGAGCTGGTGTTGGGCTGTGGAAAGGGCAGAACTGAGAGCTAGAACTTGAGTGACCACACAAACGAAATGACAACTATGTGAAAAAAAACATAGGAAGAGTGCTTGGAAAGAGACCCAGCTCTTGCAGTCCTAATTTTTCTGAATATGTTTATTTGTTTTAGTGTATTTATGGCCTCTCATTTTTGAGCGTGTCAGATTATGTTTCACCTTGGATCTGCCCGGCCTACAAAGGCCGGAGTCAGGCCCTGGCGGCTGCCCAGCTGGCCTCTGCCCTAGTTACTCTCCGCAATGCAGCGAGGGCTGTAGTATCATTCCTTTTCAGGGCTAAACCACACCACCAACTTCTGATCATTAAAGGAAATGAACTTGAAACTACTTTAAAATAAGTAAATAAGATTTGTGGACAAGGTCATTAAGATTACGAAGCAGGCGGTGTCAAAGGCTGGGAGACACAGCGTGCAGTGCCGCTGTTTCACTGGCGTTCTTTGGCAGGAGTATAAACGATGGCAAGAGGCGTGAGGCGGTGAAGAATAAAATCCTGAGTATTCAGCTTTCAAGGAAATTTGAAAAAGCCACTGTCTCAACAGCCAAGATTTACACGCACCTTCTCAGAAAGAATTATTTTGTATGGGAAAGTAATCGTCCTGTGTACTGCTGAGCTATCGACATAAAAATAACTCTGACAAGCCCAAGTCCTGCGGTGGCCCTAGCCAACAGCAAAGAGGAAAGGGAATCCAAACAAGCTACTTGTGACCAGAAAACAACTCGAAGCAGATCGCTAGCAATAAATCTTGATGTGACACTGAAGTTGGACTCATCTTACAAAGAGCAAAGAGTAGAGAGAGAATTGCTAAGGGCAGATGGCAGTGCCTTTCCTAGAGATATAAACACAGATGACTGCGTATCGTTTCTGAGTACTCTATATGGCCCTGCCTATCTCAACAGCAAAAATAACTGGAAAGAACATTAACACATTTCTAGAGGATTGAGTTTTAATTGTTCTGCGGTTTACAACCATTGATTGCATCTCATTCTATTTAATGTGGCTACAGCTTCAAATATTCCACATTATGGAAATTATGAAGTTCATCTGGAAGCGTTTTACCTGCCAAGATCTGAATTTCATGTTAGCGGGTATCCTGTAGTAGCTGGTGGCAAAACAAACCTACTGCAGCGTAACAAGAGGTTACATCCTTTACACGGTTATATTTAATCTCTTCTGATGCTTATCTGAGTTGTAGCTGAGTACAAGGAAATATGGATTCTGCATTCAAATTGTTGCAAGGATGAATAGTAATGGCAGCAGCCATAAGAATGCATAATTCTTACATCTGCCTGTCCAAGGAACCCAGGAGTTTTTTATATTTTACATGTAGAATATCCTTTGTTCAAATAGTTTCCACAAAAGTTGTTGTGTGAAAAATCCATGAAAATCAGGAAATCTGCCTCACTATAAAGAGTACCAGAACTGTGAGCCTGATCATACCAAGCATATGATCACATTGCATAAAATGAACAAGCTAAAACTACAGTATATAGTCTTAAAGAATTCACTTACAATTCCTTATGGGTTATCTATAACCATAGGATTGAAAAAATAATTCAGATAGTAGAACAACTTGCTAAAAACATATGTCTACACCATTACACATGAATAAAACTTTCATTTTTCAATATTATTTAGGGGTACATTTGTTTGTAAACCTTTTAAAAATGTTCTTTTCCACTTCTTGAGATTTACTGACACCGTTTCATAGTTCTTCTGTAGAACAAAGCTGACAATTCCAGATGGCAAACATAAACATCAAAGGATGGACTACCACTCAAAGACACGTGGGAAACATTTGCCGAAGCTAAAGTCTTAGAAGAATTTCAATAGTAGACTAAGAATTCTTCCGAATATGCCATTAATAGTGGTGCAATAGATCTAGCTGACACATTGGAGGTGGTGAGCTGCACTCAAATGCTCTGCTACACACAAAATGGCACTTATTTAGGGATTGTTATATACTTAGGACATCATGCAGTAAATCAAAGTTACAAATTACACAAACTGTGATATAAAATGCAGTGCACATTAAATGACATACAAGAAACATGCATATGCGTATGGTTAGGAAAGGGTGTACAGGATTCAGCCTTTTTGCAGAATAAATATTTGAGAGTTTTACAGTTCTTCACAGAATTATAGAATTGTTTTGGTTGGAAGAGACCTTTAAGATCATGAAGTCCAACCGTTAACCCAGCACTGCCAGGTCACCACTAAACCATGTCCCTCAGCACCACATCTCCACTGCTTTTAAATCCCTCCAGGGACAGTGGCTTCACCACTTCCCTGGGCAGGATGTTCCAGTGCTTAACAACCCTTTTGGTGAAGAATTTTTTCCCAATATCCAACCTAAACCTCACCCGGTGCAACATGAGGCCATTTCCACTTGTTCTATTGGATCCTTCAGCATCTCCTTTTATATAACCAGATAACTGCAGCTAAAAATTCCACTTGAGGACTGACATTTTTATATTACAATGGCTTCTTTGTTGCTCCAAACAGCAACATATAGACAACAAATCAGTTCAGAAAGAAAATGCTTTCCATGATACTTGAGTTTGCCTTATTATCAGAATGAGAAACTATGTGCGTGAAATTATCATAATTTTTTTACCACTGATATTAGTCTCCTTTAGATATTGGCAGGGGTGGGAGGAGATCTTCCAAAGTCCATTGCATGTTTTGCCTCAGCTTGTAGTAAGGAGTGTTCATCATTAGCTGGGAAATTCAAACATCTATGGATGAAAGAAAAAGTTCACTCAAAACAGTGAGTAATTACTCTGAACTTTGACACACTCTCCAAGCAGAAACTTTTATATGTAAAATATTTTATGCAGTTTTCTCAGCAGGAGACATCCAAGAAGTTTACTCATCCCTTACACCAGCCTCAACAGAGATAGCTTTTTATGGTGACTGGTCCTTGCCTCAGACACTAGTTCTGCAAGTTAAATGGTTGTATCAGAATTACACCTCTTTTGGAGGCTTGTCTGCACACAAACTCCCAGTGAAACACTGAGATTGCCAGTGAAGGCCACGTCTTCACGAACTTTGGCCCAAATCTAAATATAGACACTCTTAAGGTTGTTTTTTTTTTTCTTTTTTTTTTTTTCCCCAACATAAACTATGGTTTATTGTTGGCCTGGAAGAAATTGGACTTTGTTTATTTCTACATCATCATGATTAAAGCAATGGATTTTGAAGGGCTGTTACATGATCTAATGAGTCTATATTGAGCAGATCTGCATGACTTCATGCTGCAAAGGAGATCTGTGGTAGTAGTAAGCCCTAGTAACTATACTGCAATTGTATTAGGGTCCCCCCTGTGACGCTTACCTATGCCACAAGGTTGAATGATGTGCAACCATGGCTGTACATAAAAACACAAAATGATGTGCCATAGTATCTATGTGTTAAGTTGTACCCCAAGCAGAACATTTTTTTGTGGAAAAAATTGAATCTGTAGCTGCTACAGAGAGCATTTTCTTTAATTAATAAGTACAGAGGAATGGGAGGCCCTGGTGAATTCAAGGAACATGATCCACTGAGATCCCTCTAAATGTAGTTTCATGAGAGACTGGCTCCAGCAACCACATTGGTTAAAGATGTTCCTGCCCTATGACCTCCAGCTACTCTCTCCTGGTCTTACAGCACAGCTCATCACCCTTGCTGTTACGTAAGAAGTTATGTACCTTGAGCCACAGCCCAATTCATAGTCTAGCCCTATACAGGGTGATTGCACAGGCCCATCTGAGGAGGCTGTGAACTTCAGCACAAGAGCAGAACGGGGCACGGAGCAGGGCAGGTCCTTCTTAAAAAAGCTTCATTGCCAAAGTCAGTGTCTTGGGGAAACTCCATCTGCAAGCTGATGATTCAGTTAAGACAAATGTATAGTTAACAGGAAAAGTCCCACTCTCCCTCCTGCTTGCCAGCCATGCTTTCTGCAAGCCCTTTCCTGGGGATGTACATCAAACTGTAAATGATTCAGCTCAGAAAGCTAAACTGATATAAAAAATATTTTTGCAGGCTTAGTTTTCTGCTGGATGAGCTGTCTGATCTGACTGGCTATGGCTCCAAAGAGCACCAGGGCCAGCACAAAAGGTGTGTTAGAAACACAGGAGTGTGTGCAGAGCTTTCAGAAGCACCTTGCCATTAGGTTGTCTTAGCCAGGTTAGGCCATTATCAAATGGCATCTCTATGATGAGGTGCTGGCCAGACTACCCACAGGTTACACAAGATACCTTACAACACCCCCACGAAAGCTGGGGTACTTCAGCACAGGAAATATTCATGTGGTCACTCCCTTCTGCTTGTCATTGCCATGGGGTTTCTTATGGAGCAATGCAATTGTCTTCCTCTTTTGGTATCTTAGAAGAGGTTTTATTTTGGGGTTTTGTGACAGCACAGTTCTTTTGAAAAGTTTTTAATGCAGGAAAAGCTATTTAGATTCACATTCTCTTCAAGAAATTTCTTTGGTTTAATATCCTACCTACTTCAGTTGCAGAAGCACCAATGAGCACAGCATGGAGAGTTCAGCAGCTGAATGATGGCAGCAGTGATAACAAGAGTGCATATGGGAATCCTGGGAAAACTTTAATCATCATCATTAACATTTTATTTTCTGCAGTGCAATCCCTACTTCGATGTACCACAATTTGCTGTATCACACTATGCAATGCCCAGTGCTGATAAGAATCTGCATAAATACAATGAGTAGGAAAGCTGTGAGGAAGAAAGTCATCACAAAACTGGAACTTCCATGGGGGTAGTTTTTCTTTTTATTATTTTCAAATTATTTTTGTTCTGCTGTGTGGGTATTTTTCAGGTCAAGAACAATTTTGAGATAAGAAGGAAGGTAGTCTCAAGTATGTAGAAAGATCAATTCTAGCTTCCCTGGTTACTCACTTTGTTGCTCATTTATAAATTTGTGACTTCACAAACCATGTTGCAACTTCTGGTTTTAGCCCCATTTTGCTCAATTTACTATCTTATTCAGACGAATGTAGTAAAACCCATCAGGCTGCGACTACAATGAATGTTGGCAAATGCAGAGGAGAGTTTTCCTCTCACAGATTGATATTCGGCAAGAAACACAAACTTAAAGACAAGACAATTTTAAAATGGATTTTATCTGTAAATTTGTGTGAAGAGCAAAGGAAGGAACTTCTGAACTATCAGAACTCATAATGCCAATGGTACATAACTTGAGTGATGGCCGATGATGGCGATCTGATATGTATTTTATAGGAAAGTTATAATGAAAGTTAATAATGCTATGTGTCTTATAAAATGGTTCATCAGATGAAAAGGGGTGTTTCTGCTTTGAACAAATTGCCTTAGAAATGTTGGCCTTCAGGGTCCTGTCTTCAGTGCTAAAACAGAATTGTGTCATCATATCTACTTTATACAGTTTTAAATCAATTTTGCAATCAAAGTTTCTGTTTATAAGCTCTTTGAGCTTAATTTCATTGCAAAGCTAACCTGAGTTACAGTTTATTCCAGCTGTAAGTGGAATCCTCTCTACATAAAAAATATGAAGAGTGGGCCTACGGTTGCTTTTGATTTGAGGCAGTAGTTTAATAGGAAGATATAGGCTGTTATTAAAGTGTCCATCTTGTCAGCTGCTCTGTACTGTGAGCTGTGTTGCACCATTTGAATGCAGTTGGTCTTCCAATGCCTTCCCATTCCTCCTTCCTTATTGCTGGAGGACTCCTGCTTATGCCTGGGACAGAATTAATAGCAGAGCCAGCTTGTGGTACTGCTAAGAACCTTTAAGGCTGGCAGAAATTTCAGTCCATGCTTTTATCCTGTGACATTTTTATGGGTAAAATCCACTTTCAGTGTCCCTGTCTCATCATCCTTCCTCAGCCCTGCCCTCCTCTGCTCCAGCTTTGTTCATTTATGCTGATCCAGCATTTTTAGAGTCCTGAAAAATACATATTTTTTTAAAAAGTTCATTGGCTGCCACCACGGCTTAATAGACAGCACTGCTAGCACAATGGTGAGGGCCACGACATGGGCATGGCAGCAGGCACGCGGGGTCAGAGCCCTTACACCACTATTATTACTAAACATTTTGTATTCTGAAGCTGTGGCTACTGCAGCAGGCACAAGCAAAGGTATAAAGACATACTCCTGGGGGCAGAGTCTGTAAGTGTCCCTTTATATACCAGCAAGGGGCTTGAAGCAGCTACCATAACAGCACATAGATCACTTGTAATCCCAACAAAATGCAGTCAGTGCTCAGGGAGTATTGGGGAGGGCTGGTTGTCATTTTCCTGACAAAAAAAGCACTTGAATCCCCATGACTTTCCCCTCTGAAATACAGTTGTGTCTTTTGGCCAAAAAAGATGTAATGCAGGAACAAAATGTCCAGTAGCGATGATCATTGTGTTCTGTCAGTCACTGGTGGGAAGAGGAAACAGAGTGAGGCAGGAAAATTATTGCGATTTGGCTTAAATGTATTGAAAAAGTTTCTTCATAATCATCAGGAATTTTACTTTGCTGCTTATTATTTAAACAACACGATCGAGAATGAAGAGGGTGGAATTATTCCAAAATGTTGAATATCTTCAGAGAGAGGAGAGCACTTTTATCAGTAGCAATAGTAAGAGTCCGGTAAGAAGATCTAGATCATGTAAACAGCAGTGGCTGCCGTAGGACTTAACCTGTAAAGCTTCATTCTCCAGGTCTCCCAAGCACAATGCTCTGATTCAGTGGGAAGGAGATGCTCACACTGGGATGGTTGCAAATCGCTTCTCCCACCCATTTACCTACTGCATGCTCTTCCCACTTCAGGGGCTGCCCAGCTCACTCATCTGCAGCTACTGAACTGCCAGAAATCCAAGTCTTGCTGTAAAGGAAAATTAAAATCATGGCCAGTGATTACGTGGGTGTCCTTGGCTGTGAATCACAGCAGTTCAGAAGGACCCTGAAGAGAGGAAAAGTGAATGAGGCAGGAACCTCTCCATATCTCTTACTATAAGACAGAGAGGATTTTGTATCCAAAAGTCCTGAGAGCCCTGCACCACAAGAAGCTAAGTGATGTGACCTGCGATACTTACTCTAAATTATGCATATATAATAGCACCCAAGGATCTCATGAAATCAATTACGTTGGACATTGTAGGCTGAATGTTTTGCAACCTAAAGGGCTGTTTTTCATTAGCCACTGAGGGTGAATTTATCTTTAAACAAAATATACAGGAAAACACGGTGGCTAATGTGATGGAAATTATTACTGTGTAATAATTTATGGAACTTTTTTGTTGACTTTGCTATTGGGAAATTCACTGTCTAAATATATTGGCTTGATTTAATAAGGGAAAATCAGGCTGACCTAATAGGTGGCTGGAAGAAAAAACTAATCAGATACGGTAAAAAAAAAAAGATAACTTGAAACAAGCCACTTCACAAGTGCATGTGGATTTTTAAAAGTTAATGGGAAAAAAACCCACCCACAAACATGGAAAAAAGGATTGCAAGCAAATTAAAAGGACTATATTAGGTAAAAAGAGGGGTGGTGCAGTGGAGTCAGGCTGTCACACACATACTTTTTTCAGAGAGAAGAAGGGAAGGCATTTCAAGAAGCTAGACCTACCCATCTTTTTCTGAGGGGCTAATAAGATTTTAGAAAAATGGACATGAAGTTTGTTGGTTTTAAAATCTTTAATCACACTCTCACAGAGAAAAATGGCAGAGGTCAAACTTCATATTGAATACCACAAATGGAGATCATAGTGCTTGTACAGTACTAGAATAAGCAGGAAAAAGAAGGAATTCATGATGAGTAATACTACCAAAAAAAAAAAAAAAAAAAAGGAAAAAATACATGAGCTGTGGTCAGGCAGAAGAACGAGATAAATGTAACCATATCTATAACCACCGCAGCTGCCCCAAGATGTTTCTCACCTGAAGGCTGATCATGTTTCTGTGAAGAGCAAGTCCAGGCCCTAAATTATGCAAATACCACAGTTCAGATTCAAAGCAAGAAGGAGTTATCAGATCTCAGGTGGTGCCTGGTTTTCTTTTCTAAGCAACAGTCATCTTTTTCTAATGGCTTAATGTCAAAAGTATGCAGGAAGGAGGGATTTCAATGAAGAAAGCTGGTAGTCGTGCCCGGGCTTCACTGATTGAGTGGAACTGGCTCCAGTTCTCGTGGGACAAGTGTTCCCTTAATTTTAGACAAGCCTACTTCAAACACAATCAGACAAGGAGCTTTTTTTTTTTTTCCCCTCTTTTTTTGGCCTACATGCTGAGTGAGCCACATTACTTGTAATCATTATATACTAGTTTATTGATTGTGGCTTTTCAGTATTCACTGTAGATAGGCTTGTTTTAACAGAACTGTCAAGAGACGTGTCTGGTTAACAATTAACGATTGAAGGTATAACAGCAAGCACAGCAATGTTGTGTTCATGGGCACTGTGTTCAGCTCTGGGGCCTCTGATGTAAGAAAGACAGGGACTTGCTTGAGCAGGTCCAAAGGAGGGCCACAAAGATGATCAGAGGGCTGGAAGTCTGTGAAGACTGGCTGAGGGAGTTGGGGTTATTCAGCCTGGAGAAGAGAAGGCTCTGGGGAGACCTTACAGCAACCTTCCAGTACTTAAAGGGGGCCTACAGGAAAGATGGGGAGGGACTCTTTAACAAGGAGTGTAGTGATAGGATAAGGGGTAGCAGTTTTAAACTAAAAGAGGGTGGATTTAGATTAGATATGAGGAATAAATTCTTTACTGCGAGAGTGGTGAGACACTGGCACAGGTTGCCCAGAGAAGCTGTGGATTCCCTCTCCCTGGAAGTGTTCAAGGCCAGGTCAGATGGGGATCTGAGCACCCTGTTCTAGTAGGTGGTGTCCCTGCCCACAGTGAAGGGGTTGGAACTAGATGATCTTTAAGGTTACTTCCAACCCAAACCATTCTATGATTCAATTATTTTGTCAAGACATACGGAAATGTGAAGGGAATTTCGACAAAATACGAATGGGACTTTCTTTCAAATCTCCGGTATTTTTCAGGAGATGTCACGAAAGTCTATTTTATGGAACTTGGGGTGGTTCAATATTTTGTTTTCATCTCTGCTTCCTGTATTTTTATATTTGAAAAGATCAAACAAATGGAAATTATTCAGAGGAATTACATGTATGAAAACTCTGTAAGAGTCCACACAGTGGATTACACCAGCACATTGCTTATAATGTAATGGTACAATTAAAATGCATTCCGGTTATTAGGAAAGCTGGAAGTGAGTCAATAATTTGAATAAACAAACAAAGACCTGGTTGCTCCATCATTTGGTGCATCCCTGAGACGTCTGCAGGCTCTTTTCCCACGCCTGTTGTCTCATTCCTAAACTAGCAGAGGCTGTTGTGCAAGGCAACCTGACAACTCCTAATAAACAGGTAGCTTAATGCACTCCTCTGAAGCAATGCCTGCACACCAGGCACCTTTGGACATTTGGGGCAAGCACAGGGAATCGACAGCATCTTTGGTGTATCAGAGGAGGGCAAAAAGCTTTTGCAGCTTAGGGAAAGTGAAGGATCAGCTTATCAAGCCAGAGAAAGGTTCTTGTGGTCCCTCCAAAGGGATACAGCAGTTTGGTGGGTCAGACACTAGAAAAAGGTGAGAAGGTAGAAGAAAGTGCCAGCTTTGGCTTTTCCCCAGGTTGGGGTGGGTTTTTTTGTGTCTGAAAGACATAAGAAACAGGGAAAACTTCAGCAAAAAGAAGTAACTCTGCCTCACAACTGACAATGTAGTTCCCAGCCTTGCTAGGAAGCAGTATCCCTATATGCAAATTCTTAGGCAACTGGCTGAGGATAAACAGAAACAGTACATGAAAGAAACAGATCCCATACATCTGAATTCAGGTTCTTGTATAGGGCCAAAATATGTGCGTTTGAATTTCTTAAGAATGAAAGCTTATATTTTTAAAAGCAACTAATGTTTCCCATTTCCATTAAGGTCCCAAACTGGGCATCCAAACCCACGCAAAACTGTTGGCCAACAGGTCTATATTTACCCTGGGAGTCAGGGTAAGACTCATGACATTTCTGCTTATTAATTCCCCTCTTTTAATGACTTTAGCTTTTGCAAGTTATGACACAGTAAATACATTTGTGTCACTTAGCAACCTCAGCCGTTTCTAAAGGAATGCCTTTTGTTCTTGGAAATCTATTATAAATGCAGGTTACAAAATGATTATTGAGGAATCTTATTTGGATGGTGTTCTGGCCTCTCCCCATTCTGCATCTAAAGTGTACACTGGAAATTACTTTGCACAAGCACCCTTCATTGACACCATTCTTATGAAGAGAAACTCTGCATATTTAATAGATATGACAGAAGTTTCTGTTGAAAAAAAAGATGTGAGAAATGCCTGGAGAAAGAAAGGACCTCCTAGTCACTAGGTTCACTCAGTTCAAAGCTCTCTTACTGTTCTGTAAACAACACTATAAATACTTTACCATTGCGATGCAACGCTACATAGCCTCTGTCAGGAACTTATCAGCCTGATTTATTTCTATGCACAATGCTGGAGTCTGAGATCAGAGATCATGCAGCTCCAGCATAAGGGTTTGAAATGTAAATACCTGTGCAACTTAAATATTATTTCTCATTTCACATTGATTGGGTTACTGGGTTTACGTAACAGGTTAGAACACGTGCATAATCCTGAACACAAACGTGTAGTGGAAGGACTGAGATTACACTGGCTGTGGACTTCAAAGGATTGAAGTGTTTTCTTTCTTCATCCTTAATAAGTTTAAAGTTCAGAATTCACATCCAGTCACCCACCTTGTCAGGATAAGTGCAAAAAATAAGATACATAAAATGACCTTTGTATTCTGAAAATAAAATGTATCCCCAGGAAACACTATAAAAGTACATCAAAATTTTATAGATGGCCACATAATTAATGCAATTAGGAGTTCTTTATGAAACTCAGACTTTGTCATCTGCTAGGGATATCTGAAAGTCAAGTATTACTGAAGTGTCTTAGACTGGTTTCTAAAAATGTTAACAGATAAAGTGAGAGTGCAGATGAACAATAATAATATAAAGGAAGCGATTATTGTTTGCTACTGTAACGTCTTGCTAATAGAATGACTTAGACAACAATTTGCAGTGGGAATGTGGGGGATCCCAGAACAGAAACAGACAATACAGAGAAATGTATCCGGAAAGAAAGAAAAACCCCAAAGAATCACAGCAAGACTCATGGTCAAATTATGGCTCAGAAAAATGTTGTCAGTGGTGAGAAAAATCTTGTCAACAGTTTTTCAACTCTTTTCATGCTTTTATTTTTAAAAGGATCTGCCCCTATCCTTAATGATTTGGGTCTGGGTTGGTTTTTTTAATTGAAATGACTGTGGTACTCTGCTGAAGTAAAAGCAGTGCTGCAGAACTCATCACCAGCAGTAGAAGACAAAGTATGATAACCAGGCTGTGATTCTCCCAGTCTAAATGAGAATACCTTGTTATAGGTAACTCAGGACTTGGCCAAATGACCTGATGGCTACAAGTGAAGAAGCCCCAACTTCTTCATGGTTGACCTGGCAGCCAACCCTGTCACTTAACACTCACGAACTCTGCATCACGGCACCTCCATGTACGACAACCACTGTATTGCAAAACCCACCGTTGAAGTTGTTCTCATTTCTACAGAGTGGCACTAGCAAACAGTTAACCGTTCCTAAACGGCCGTAGTGATTTCTGCCGGGAACAATCGATGGTGGCTGCAGACAGCTTAGACCTGCTTCCAGCATGGATTGGGGTTTAATGCCAGAAAGGTGCTGACGTGCTGAGATCCACTCCACAGATATGAATACGATGTAAATTCATCCTGAGCCCTCTTTGGTGTACATTTCCCACATAAACACACCTTTGAGAGCACACTTTCAGATCTGACATAGGATATACCGTCTTCTCCAGCACCTCAGCTTTTCTCTTGTCTCACTCTTACTGTGAAGAGAGCAGTTGGAATACCAAAGTAATGGCTGAGGTTCCCAATTCCTCTAGGAGAACACAATCTGAAACACCCTTCTCCTGGTACCTCCTTAAGATATGCAAATCTATGACACTCACTTTGTTGAGGTGGTAAAACTATTTAACCCCGATTAGTAGCATTCAGTGTAAATGTTTTCAGTAGGTTTAGTCCTAAAATCCTCAGCAGATACTTACTGGATCAATTGTCAATCAGTCATCACTGAAGTTTTGCATTAAAAAAGATCTGAGGACATCAGGATTCTGCTAATGCCTGCGCTCTGAGCTCCCTATCTGTGGCACCCATCTGCTCTATCCTGCAAACTTTTCCCAGAGCTGCTGTTGGTTAGGGATGCAATGAAGCGCAATTTGCGATTATCATTGCTGGGCTCATGAAAGCCCCAGGTGTAGATGTAATCACGGGCAGCACTGAGCTTTTGCTGGTATAGCTTATTTTGCTTTTGTGGGAGGAGAGGAAAAGGCTGAAATAAGCTGTACTGGTTTATTGCAGTTTTGCTTGTAGAGAATACCAGATTACCTACTCACAAGTGCTCTGAATATAGATCTCACTTGGAATTAAAGTAGATCCATCCGCTGCATCTATGTAGGCCTGCCTTTATTTCACTTGAAAAGATACTGCATAATTAGGCAATAAGGGTAGAAGTGTTTTCTTAAAAGTATTTTGGTGTGGGAAAACAAGATCTCACTTTTTTATCATCTGTAAAACACCACAATCCAAGTTTTAATCGCCAGTTGCCAATAAGGTGCTGAAAATAAGAAAGCATCGGGACATTGAATATGTATATAGGGATAAGTAATATGTGATTAGGTCTCATGCTTTAGACCCAGTTCATGTAAATCCAGCCTGGAGATGGACGTGGACACCTAGGCTGGAGCTACCAGTAACACGTTCAAGTGACAGGCACGCTCCCAAACACGCGCACATACGCACAGTGTCTCTTGTGTTTTGCACGGTAAGCGAAACTAGCTCAGGAAAACATGGACAAAGGGACGGAAGGACGTGCCCTCTCCTCTGCCAGCCGCTTACTCATTAATCAAGGGCACGATGCCGATCGCTGTTCCGTGTGTGAACAACTTCCATTTTCCTAGTGGTTCCCGGGCAATGGCGACCGCATGCCCAGTTACGTGACTGAGCGTGCTCCGGACTGTGCCCCAGAACACATTACGTTGATGTTACACTGCAAGGACGCGGTGATGTGTTCAAGGGAAGGGACGGGGCTGGGACAGGATGAGGCAGGACACACAGAGTGATGAAGTAAACGACAAGCAGGTAGCAAACCAGCGAGAACTCCCGCACAGACTTGCTTTCACACCTGCTAATTGGAGTGACGGAAAATAAGACCCCAAAGGCATTTCTATGCTGAGGAACCCCAAACCAACGCGCTGCCGGACGAGAGGCCACGGCCGGCATGCTGAGCAGAGGAGACGCGATCGTCGAGCGTGCTGTCACCTCAGCACCGGGCGCTGCGCTGCGAACGTGTTGCCACCTCACAACCGAAGCTTGCGGGCTACAAGTCGTGGGAATTGCGACGCAACGGGCCGCTCTCGAAGGCACCGGCGCCCGCGGGCTCGGGGAAAGCAGAGCCGCGCAGCGCTGCGGGCCGGCCGCTGCAGCAAGGCGCGCGGGCAGTGCGCTCGCTGCCCTTCGCGCTGCTAACGGCTTCCCGGGGCACTGCCGGTCGGGCCGGCGGGGTAGGGGCGGACACGTACCGGACGAGGGGGAGGCGGCCCGGGCGCCCCGAGGAAGCCCCTCGCGGGGCGGCAGGCAGGTGGCCACTGCGCCCGGGCGCCATTAGCCCCCCTCGGTGCCCCCCTCCCGCCTCTCCTCCAGGCACCGGTCTCGAGGCGACGGAGAGCGAAGGGCACCCCCCCACACCGGCGCGTCCCCCCCCGCTGCCCGCCGGCCGGCCCCGCCCCGCCCCTCGGCCGGGCCGCCCGCCCCGCCCCCTCACACCCCTCCTGCCAATCACTCTGGCCCCGCCCCCGAGACCCGAGGTGCGGGGTTTGAAAGCGGGCCGGTCCACGCGGCGCGCAGGCGGAGGGGGGGGAGCGGGAGCGGCGGGGCCGGTGGGCGCGCGGTGCCCCTGCCCCGTCGGCTGTCCCCGGCCGCGGGAGCCACCCCCGCACCGGCGACTGGATCGTCGCCGCCCGCCGCGCGCAGCGTTAGCGCCGGGGGCGCCGGCGGGCGGTTGGTCGCGGGGTCTCCCCACCCCGACCGGCGCAGTGGGAGGCGCCCGGGATCCCGCGTCACCCATTGTTTACAAACCAACCCCAGCGGGCCGAGCTCCAGCTTCAACCGCAGCCGCCGGAGCCGCGTGTGCTCGCGTGCGCGCGGGGCGGCGGGCGGCGGCCCCGGTCCCGCTGCTCTGCGGCACGGCAGGGCGCCGGCAGAGATGCCGTGCCGCCCGGGCGAGCGCTTCCTGCTGCTGGAGCGCTCGGTCGCCGTGGGGCAGGCGGGCTCCAAGGAGGTGGACGCGCTGGTGGCCAAGCTGGGCGAGGTGCTGCAGCTGAGCGCCCAGCGGGCGCCGCCGCCGCCCCGCGCCCCCAAGCACCTGGGGCCGGGCAGCGCCCGCGACCGCGCCGCCCCCTACTCGCCGCGCTGCAGATCTTCTTCCCCGTGCCTCTCCTTCACTGCAG
>WTSP01021235.1:0-31155 GCA_025331215.1 Actenoides lindsayi | reverse complement strand
CAGGGAGTTACAACAGACTGAGCTGAGAAGTAAAATCACTGAACAGAACTAGTTCTGTTCTCACTCAAACCAGGACAGATGCTGTGTTCTGTTCTCACCCTCAAATCTGTGTTTTCTGGAAAGCGTGTCTGTAAAAGTGGCTTTGTGCTTCCCGGTGCATTGTTCGCCCGGTGAGCTCTGTATCAAATACGCTTACTGTACAAGTTTAATTGCTAGCCTTGCTTTTTCAGTCTCTAACCTAAGTTTAAAGGGCATTTTTCTTCATCGTCTTCAGTATTAAAAATTGTGTGGATTCAGCGAAGCCTATTTCTTCTTTTTTTATTATCTTTTCTTTTTCTTTTTTTTCATAGCTCTAGTTCTGGCAAGTTTGCCCAGTGGTGTTGGTGCAGCTGTACTGTTAAGAGACAGGCTGAATAATTACAAATGAAATAAACTGCTTTCTGCTTGTACTTAGACAAACCATCCCATCACCCTCTAAAAATTATTTTACTTAACACTCTCATAGGTGTATTGGCTTTTTGCATTTGGCTCAGTTCATAATCAATGCATTATTGTATTCAGGAAAGCATGTTTCTAGAAAGGATGCTATAATGCCATTCTTTGTCTTTCCTTTTCTGTATAAATAAGCATCTGCTTCATCCATATGAAGTAGTTATCCAGTAATGCATTTTTGGGTTTTTTTGGTTGTTTTTTTTTTTTACTCCTGGACAGTTACGTAATTTTTTTTTATTGCCAGATATTTTTGATTTATAGATTTATTTTTGCATCTCCCTCTTTAGTTTAGTAAATCTGAGAACCACAGACCCTTTCAAAGACTAGACCTAAATTTGCTCTCCTAGAGTCTATCTGTTGCTAGCCTTGAGCCTTGGCAGATATCTTGTGCTTGATCTTGTGAAGTTGTATACAGGCTTTCCGGAGTGAGACACAGACAGAAACACTCTTTTTTTCTGTTCCCATGATAGTTCTTCTAAGGTGATACCAGTTAGAAAGCCGATGTAAGGAAATTCTTACATAGAAGTATGTGACCTGTTGGGATTTAAACCTTTTCTGTCATCTGCTCTATCTTAATGCTGGTTTGACATGTGTGTGAACATGCACGTTCAGCAACCTGACTGTTTCTCCTCTGCCCTGGTCAGTGCTGTCTCTGGGAAGTAGTTCATAGAATGGTTTTACAGGCACTTTTCAGATGTTGATGTAAGTCAAAAAAAGATGTACAAAGATTTAGTAAATCTTACTCAAGCCTGAAAAAGGGATGTGCTGCTTATTTCTTTCAGCCCTTTGTCCATGGTAAGGTGTTCATGTCTGGAGCATGCTGGAGTGTTAACCTCCAGATTATTTCGGGGAACTGGGTTGTATTTTTTGTTGGTTTTTGGGTGTGGGTGTGATATTTTTTTATTCAGAAGTTTGGACTCTTTGTGTTTGAGGAAGGTTCTCTTAAGGGCTTTCTTCTTTTGCTATTCCTCTTTGTGGTTCTTACTTAAAAATAATAATAATTTAAAAACTCTTATTCTTCTGGCCAATGACAGTGCTTTCCAAATAGGTGTTTTATAATTCCTGCTATCCCAGTAAAGCCCATGTGGGAAAAGACCAAAATTTCAGAGAAGAAAACAAACTCTGCAGGTGAATGACAAAGGCTGGCTGCTGTCACCTGTCTTGCAAAGTGCCAAGAGCTGTTCCTACATGAAAGGCTGGTTCTCTCCAAGGATGGTGCAGGGTTTTGGACGCTAAGAGTGTCAGGGGAAGTGTTACTTCTTTAAATGCAGCTTTGTAGTAAGTGATTCCTTCCCAAGACTTTTTTTTCTTGATTCTCTCCTTCCATTGTCCTTGCCTACGTAGGCTGGGGCTCTTGTGGTACCCTGATGGGTTGTGCAGCCTTACAGAATTCCTCCTCCTCTCTATTCTGTGTCCTTCAAATACTCTCCAGATAATTATCATGACTCCCTCATTTCTTGCTCAGTCAAGATGCACATTATGTTTAGCTCAGTCAAGATACACAGCATGTTTAATCTTCCAATACTAACTGCTCTTGCCAGGCTCCTTCTTAGGTTTGTTGTTTAACTTCATTTGGTTTGTCTTTTTTTCTTCTCTTTCGTACACTCGGACAAGGAATTTGGAGGACTAGTAAGAGAAGATGATAAATCAGATCAAGCCTTTATTGCTAATTATGGTGCCTCTAGGCTTCCTGGACGATGTAACCACAAACAGTACATGCTGTGTTCTTTTATTTTTCCTCTTTCCTGTAGGTCATTAGAAGAGGAAAGTCATCTCTAGTATTACCATGTTGGCTTAAATGGGAGTGTTAGCATCAAATAGATGCAATGAATTTAAGTTTGGGTTTTTTTGGTGGAGGGAAAGATGATTTAAAGAAACGTCACAACTTAGCCATACTGTGGTTATGAGAGAGTGTGTAGGTTTGTAGTCCTTTTGTAGCTATATTTTCTTGACCTGGTAGCCCTTAGTCACTTATGTGTGTTTGAATGGTATTTTTAAAACGTAGACCAAGGAGCAGTTGACAGAAAGGAGGGGGTTGTTACAATATGCAATGATGACAACTGTTATTCTAGTGAGAACTAGTAGAATTTTCACTGCAAGTTACAGAAGAAATATGTATAAATTACTGGCAGACATTCTATGTCAGACAATTAAAATTATTTAGGAAAGCTGGGTATCTGAAACAGAATCAGAAAGCAGATCAGTCTGGGGAATTGTCCCATCTGGCAGCTGTCTGCAGGAGATCACTGCAAGCAAGAAAGATCTTTTCTTTCCTCCAAATAATACATGCTTTCCCAAATTCAGCAGCAGTCCTAAGAAATAATGTCGTTTTGGGGTTCACTGTCCCCACTGGGTTCAAGTAGGCACCAGTGGGGAAAGACAGATCTCCAAACTGAAGCAAATAAAAGGATCATTGCCCTTCAGAATTTTTATCTAATAAGTAAAATCTCTCAATCTCTAACTGCTTTTCTGGCATAGCACATTTTTTATTGTTTCTTCAAAACCATCTTGTGGCAGAGTGGAACAACAAATATAATAGGATTTGAAATGCATTGAGCAACCATGTCTTCCTTGTCTCTACAGCCAGCTGCCTTGTGTCAGTCCTAGATCTCGCTGGTAGTGAAGATGATTATTTCATTACCATGTTTTCTGTCTGTTGTTTGTGTATCTTGGAAGGTCTGCTGGAGATGCAGTAAGAAGAGAAGCTTTAGTATCAGGAGACTTAAGTTTGTTAGATGGAGAGGTACATGTCCAGTGGAAAATGTTTTAGTCTTCCACAAAAGGGAAGAAGAAGAAAAAAAAATCCAGCAGCTGCTTGTTTCCATGTGTTCCTTCTTCTTTTTGGGTGTCCTGAAAGACATAACGACTCTGCCCATTTATTTTTTTCTTTCTTTCTTTTTTTTCTCTATCTGGAAAATTACTTTTGGACTGAGGAGGGGAAAAAACCAGTTGCCATTTTGGGTATTCTTTACGAATTTTTCATTCCTTCCTGGAAATAGTGCCCCTTTCCAAATCCTGTTTTCTTTCTTGTGACTTAAGAGGTTCATCAGAACATGTAGTCACTGACCGGTAGTCTTCCCTCTGACAAGCTTCAGTGGGTGGTGTAATACTTGACAACTCTGTTGGTAAATTGTATTACGGTTGGTAATAGATTTTTAAATGTTGTGTTCGTCATTAAGAAATTGTTGAGGGGTTTTAATGTAAACTGCCAGTTACCACAGTTGTATCAGAAATATTTTCCCCTATGCTGCCTGGCTGTTAGATGGTGGATATTTATTTATCAGTGAAATAATCCCTATAGATTATTATTATATATCTGTTTAACAAAGAGCATTCAGGATAGAAAAGACTTATTTGCAAGCCCACCCATTTTCTCTAAAAAGGAGATTATTTTTTTTTTTATACAACACATTTACCATATTTCTGCTTTCTCCAGCTTGATTGTTTCCTTTTGGAAGTCATCAATGTTTTGTTGACTACCACATATGGAGTAGAGCAGTCCCTTATAGTAAGAAAACTGGTTAGATTTAAAATTATTTCATCCATTAACCTTGGCTTCTCTATAAGTTCATACCTGAAAAGACACCATACTTAAGGAAATAATTTATATAACATGGAGTTGTGGGGAGAAAACTTGGCAAGTGGCAGATCACATAAATCAGTACAGTTTCTCTGAAAGTTTATAGTTTAAGTTCAGTATTTTCACGATGACAGTTTTTCTCTACTCTCTTTACAACGATGATGGGTGCATCACTTTTGCTCTGCTCTAACAGCACAGAGCTGGTGTCTTACGCAGGGAACTGAAGAATTACAAAGATAGAAACCTTCAGCAGAAGTTTAGACTGTTTTCTGTCTTGCAGACTAAATTCTAGTATATGCAGCTGGTCTAATTAACAGCAAGACAAACTTGCTTACCTAATGAAATCAGCATTCTGAGAGGCTTTAAAAACCCCAAACATATAATAACAATGTAGGCTAGAGAAGGATCTTCTTGGAGTCCTAATTCTTTTCCTATAAAGCAGCCATGCGATTTTGCTAGTAGTTTATGGTATGCTGTTCTTCTCATGCTGGTGGCAGTCATGCTTAACTTTGGCCAAAATGAAATCCTTCCAAATGAAAATACAGAGGGAATACTTCCAAAATGAGAGAGCTTTTTTTTTTTCCTTCTCTTTCTTTTTTTTTTTTTTGTCTGCATGGTCTTCCTTCTGAAATGAACACCAGTGAGAACCACGGATTGTGCAGCGTGTTTCTCTGCCTGTCACACACTCAACATTTCTGCCCTGCCCGTCCCTTCAGCACGTACCTGTGCTGTGCTAGGTCCCGGGAGGCATTTTAGCTGTTGTGCTGGAGCTGTGGGACACTTCAGTTGTGACCCAGGTTTTTATACTACTGTCTGCAGCACTGTGGGAATGTTGTTCCGGGGAGTCCTGTGCTCATAAAGACGTGTGTACTGGGATGAGAGTTCTGCCCTGGAGTGAACAGTACGTTGCCTTTCTGAAAAGAGCTTTAGCTTGTCTCTGTTCACATAATTATTCAGAAATGGAAAAAACCACAAAACCCAAACAAACAGAAACCAAAACCCAGAACCCCAACCAAAACACAACCCTTTGATTCACTGTGTATCAAGGTGTTGAAGTAATGTATTTTTAAATGCCTTTAGTGTTGTATTTCAGACTTTTTCCAATTACAAGCTGGAGTCCCTTCCAGAGGAGGGAAGATTGGGCAGCTCAGTGATCATCACTGTCTTCAGTAAAAGCCTCAGATGAGTGATGTTAAAGCAATGTTTGGGGTTGGCAAAATTCCATATTTCTTAATTAGTTTTTTTATGTAACGGTGATGGTGAACTTCTTTTGATCAAAGCTTAACTACCCTTGAACTGAGAGGTAATGTTTAAAAGTCGGATCTGGTGTCCAGCTCTTTTATATTGGGTCTTTATTTATTATGGCTTTGTAGACAGCTGCAAGGTATTACCTTGCTGTGCTTAGGAAAAGTGCATGTTTCCTTCTTCCCAAAGAAGGAAACGTACATCAGGCACAGCTTTGCTGTTCAGCCCATTTGCATATTTTCCACTGAAACTGTATTATGCAAAGATAAACTCGTAATACAACAAACAAAACCACCCCAAACCCTGAACAGATAGCCTTTGTCAAACACTTAATCTACTTAATGTGATTTATGTTTCCTAAACAGAAGCCTTATAAAAGCAAAATCTTCAGAGGGTGGGAGACAACGCTGACCCTTCACTGCACGTCCCGTGCTCCTGCACTGTTGCAGCGGTAGCGACGCGCGCGTTTCGCTGGGGCTGGGTGAGCAGGGCAGCAGTAGAAAGTGAAAGAATAGAGCCCCCTCACCCAGGAATTAGAAAGGCCCTTTGGAGAGATGAAGCTTTTAAAACTCTCCAGCCTGAATTTTTGTCACTGTTATTGTTCCTGTTGGTCGTTCTCTTAGAATAGGAACAAAAGGGCTTTTATATCTGAGGAAAGAATAGAGTTTCTAACAAGGTGGAACCAGTAACTGAGAATTAAGAACCTGGAGTTTGGAAGAGGCAGAAGATGCGGGAGGCTTCCCATTGGGAGACAGCTATTAACAAAACAAAGCACACAGACACACACACGTTTTTTAGCACTGTTCCAGCCAACTTCATCCCTGTCTTGAAATCGAATTTGCAAGTTGTGCTTTGACAGGCTGTTAAATGGATGACTACAATGCCACGTAAATTAAACAAATTCAAGACTTGGAATTGCAGAAATGAATCCTATCTGCTGCCTTTGTCTAGCATTAAAATGTCGTTGTCCATCACTGCTAAATTTTAGGAGTAAATTCCTACTAGACACACTTGAATGTTTAGCTCTGTGAGGAAACACTTGGCTTTCTTAGTGGAGATGAAGGTGAGATGCTCTCAGGTCTAGTACAGCACGTTGAAGCAGTTGATACACTGTCAGTCAACCAAGGTTTCCTTCATGGTTCAGTTTACTTTATAAACCATGCTAAAAAGTTGTTAAAATGGAAGAGTAGAAAATAATGCAGGTGAAATGAATGTTAAACTGAATTTGATAGTATTTGAAGTCCTTTGCCGATATTGGAGTAGAAAATTATGTGTAGCAGCTTTGATGAGGCTTTGTATTTGTTCTTTCAGGGAAAGATTCATATAATCGGCGATGCCCCTTGCATTGTGCTTTGTGGGTAGAACCACTGTGTATGTGATTTCCAAAATACTTCTTCCAGGCAACTGTGCTCTGGGAACTTCTGAGAAAGGGTGGTACACATCAGCCTGAACAAAGTGCTCCCCAGCAAAGTGCCATTTCTGGGCTTTAGTTGTCTGCATATCTGGATTGTTGGGAAAAAGTGATTCTGGAAATAGTTTTTCATGCTTGGTGTAGGTTGTTTTTATTAGCAGCTATCCCCCCACACCACCCCTTTTTTATCTGCCCTGTGTACTCCTCCAGTAAAAATGCATTTTACATGTGAATGCTGATAATCAACCTTTGCAAATCCATTTGACTCAGTTTTAAAGGAGCAGAACTGGATTGAGTGAAGATAGAGGAAGATCCTTGACAGACTTGTGATGTGTGGGTTTTGATATGTTGTCTTTTTTTCCTATGTTTTCATACAAAGAAAAATAATACACGAGTTAAAAAATGGGAAATTACGTATCTTGCCTTCTGTGCTTGGGTTTAAAGAGTCTGCAGTAATTTTACTAAGAATATTCATGTTTGATTAACCAGTTCCTTAACTGAGAACTTGTATTGTTTCTGAAAGTAATTCCACTTACAAACTTACTTCATTACCAGTATTTTTTCAAATGAGGATTAGTTTTAATATACTGTGATGTACTTAAATTGTTTTCTTTATGTGATAAATGTCTTTGAAAGCTATGTTTAATAAGCCATTAACATGAAAGGCTAGAATAGTACATTAACAAAAAGAATATTTGAGAAGCATGATTTTTTTTTTTTAATGTACATTGTTTTTTCTTTTATATGATTATAAAATTGAAAGTGCTCTTAGTGTAATTCAGTTTCAACAAATGGTGCTTTTAACCAATTGGAAAAATAATCACTTTTTCTTTCTATTAAGCAATTTAAATATCTTTACCAAGCAACTAGATTATTAGCTTAATATGCATCAGTTGTTCTGACTGGTGGGGGGCATGGGGAGAAGGAAGCTGTATAGGTCTGATTTAATAAATCTGTTGCAACCAAAAAATCCTGAAAATTTCTGCAGTAAATCATACTGCATTAATTTCACAGTATAAAAACTATAATTTTGCCTTACTAGCACAAGTTAACGTAAAAATAACGATGTAGAAGGAGCAGGGAGTTAAGCCAGAACAGCTGAAAACTAAACACTTAAACCATTCTTTGCTCCAAGACATTTGTGAGGAGAGTGGCTGCAAAGTTAAGCAACAATATGTATGGAAATGCAGATTGCTGCAGGTAAGGTGACCATACTGACACAAAGTCTAATCTTTCAATGTTTCCGTACTAACATGATTTTAATATTAATAACTTCAGTCTGATGTTTTATTTTTGCTGTCACAACTTTGCACTTTCAGTGAACTACAGATAAAAATGAGTAGGTGGATGTATAACTATTTACATGTAACTTGACATCAGGCATGACAGTTAAACACGAAAAGAAGATATTCTTAGAATTACTTGTGAAAAAATCAGGTTTAATTCTAATGTTACAACTAACACATGGAATTACTTGAATGAAGAATGATTAAAAAGGTAATTCTGAGACTTTAGCACATTTGGTAGTCCACAAAATAGTCGTCTCCTACAAAGAGTCTTGTTATTTCTTAAGTTTTTGTTTCCATCCATACTTGTGTTGATGGGGAGGGGGGGCATCTGTGCTGTGCAGGCTGAACGACCTGTTTGACTTCTCTTCCAAAGTTCTGGTACCTCACTTGGATGTGGAAGAAGGAAGTTGTCTGAGGTTGTCGATTGGTGATCTACCTGGTCCTTCTTAGCCTGGTTTTCATCTCCCTGCCTACAGTAGCATATTAATGTATGCACCACCCAGCATTGTCTGTAGAGCTTAAAACACAATAATGAAAGCAGTGCAGTTCAGAAGAACTTGGCCTGTCTTTGGGGTGATTGGTCAGTATCTTTAACATTTTTTTTTTAATTTGTTTTGTGTTATTGCTGCTTGATTCACTGAATCAGCAACAGTTTCCTCTTTCCTGGAGCTGAGAAGCTCAGTTTCTGTTCTTGTTAGGTTTTTGTACATACTTTTGTTCTCGCTTTAGTCGGTTTCTTTGATAGCCTTGATTTACCCACCAGTGTCTTGGTGGTTCACCTCGAATCAGCAGTAGAACTGCTTTACCATGCTTTTCTTTGGGCAGATGCACACCTGCCTTCCAACCACCATCCCGCCTTTTGTCTCTTTGCCCTGGAAATCCATCCCTCCCAACGAGCACTGTTGGATTCAGCCAGGGGTAAAAGGATGCCATCTGAAAGCTGGAGGAGATCTACAGGTTCTGATGGGTGAGCCTGTCTCAGCGTGGCTGTTAAACTCAAATATTAAAGCTGGTGGTGGGCAGCGAAGCCCCTCTGTGCTGCCATCTTCAGAACTTGCCAGTGTGAATAACCCTGACCCTCCGACTGTGTGCAGAGCAAGGAGGCCTGAATAACAGCTTTGTGCTGCAGAAGCTCAACGCGGGGAGCAGGACTAAAAGCCGGGTTTCATTGGTTATTTTGGACATTTAACATTCAAGTCGTGTAAAAGAAAGAAGCTCGTTATGACTCAGTTCCGTTAATTAGACGTAAATTACTGTCTTTAGCTCCTTAGCACAAGGGAAGGTAAGGGGAGTTGTGCAGGACCAGAGGGGACAGAAATTGCGATGAGATGAGGGCATGGGCTGGGAAAGGGTGGCTGAGCACAAGCCCCCATTGAGCTCGGGGAGCTCACGCTGAACTGCGTGTGTGCAAGGACTGAAGTCAGAATAATCACTTTTTATCCTCCGCCCAGATTTGTTGTGGTTTATTCCGAGATGACTGGTGTGGCTGACTCTAAATCATGTGCTGAACAGATGTAGTTCATCTAGTAAAGATTTTATCTGCTGTGGAAAGCTTTAAGCAATCTTCCTTTTAAAAAGGAGATTAGCCTTTAATTCGTAAAAGTTCAAAGGGAGATCCAAAATATTTCCTGACTTCTCATGGTCCTGGGATAGCCCTGAGCTTCTAATAGTATTTCACTTTTCTTTACAATGTATAGGCTAAAAAATATGCCTGTTACATATTGTGTAGCATACCTTGTCCTGAAAATTTTGTTTTAGTAGCAGAAATGTAAAATCATTAAGGAAATAAAGGAACATACCTGTATCTCTATTCAAGAAGGTGTAATAATTTGAGCTGAAGCTAACAACCCATAAATACTTTTTCTTCCATCGCTTGCATAATTAACCATATATAAAGTGTATGACTAAGGAGATGCTTAAATCCACTGAAAAGCATTTCTACAAAAGCATAGTGTAGTTTTGCTTGTTGGTTGCTTCAAATTCAGAGCTGAATGGCTTGTTTTCCAAAATGTAAACAGGGGAATGTTTCTTGTTCTCCTTAGTACTGATTAAGAGTGGTCCCAGTCCTTCATTAGGATTTTTGTCCTGTGGTAGCACTACAGGCCTCTTCCTTCTGCACTTAACAGCCCTTGTAGTTTTGTCCCCCCTCTCTTAAGCTGAATTCAGAAGTAAGGTCTCTGTGATCAGAGGCAAGACAATGGAGTAGTCAGTTTTGAGAAACTAAAAGAAATAGGAATACTTAAAGTTGCATTTGATTTTTGAATGTTGATATCTAAGGAGGAAAACCTAGTTGTAGAGAAATAATACAAAATCATGGGGCAGGCTTATCACCAGAAGATGGGCATGGTGAATATTTCTGCTGTTCCTGCTATGTTATGTCTCTGACTCTTCAATTTACACTTTTTAGGGCCAAACAGTAAATCTTTGTATAAGTTTTACGCTGTTTAAGAGTAGTTTTCTGTTCTTAGGATAAAAATGTTAAGTAACTGTCCTGACTATATGCAGAGCAATTGGGATTTGTGGTTTTGCCTCCTGATTTTTAGACATTCTTTGTTCGGCAAAAAGCTGTTGAAGTATGAATAAAGAAACAAAACAGCAGGTTCCTCAGCACCATTCAGAAGCCAGTATATCTGCAGGGGGGGATGGGGGGAAGAAGGGGAGAATACAGATGGACTTGTAAGTAAATACCTATGAAATGTAAAGTTCCAGACTTTCTTGAAAAGGAAATGGGTCAGAGTTTAAAACCTACAATGATATGGTCAGTTTGGTCAACTACCTAAGGTATTACAGAATAAATAAAATAAAGGGTTTATCAGTTGAAATACCACTGTTTGAAGTATAGGAAGCACAACTTTTATGTTTCTGTGAAGGCTGTTGTTAAAGCAAAAGAATGATCTGCTCCACTCCTAAGGATTACTTTTGGGTTTATTTTTGTTTGATAGTCATGTTCTAACCCTTAAACTACCTTTGAAGTAACAGCCTAAAAAGGACAGAAACAGTAGTTTCCCAAAGTTCCATACTCGAGAGGCAAACCAAACCCTCAGGCACACGCTTATCTGCAGGGGTATTTGCTGTGGGAAGCGGGCAGGGTGGCTCTGAAAGCAGCTGCCTTTGCATTCGTGCTGTTGTAGAACTGTAAACCCTTAACTTGTTCTGAGGTGTCCTAGAAAAGCAAACAAAGCGATTTCTTTGAACAAAGTGAGTTCTTTTGTTCTTCTCTCAAACTGTTTGGCTTGTAAATCCCATTGTAGCCTCATCAGTTACTTCAGCAAGTTGATAGGGAAACTGTGTTTTTTCACTATCCAATCTTTTTCATGAACTGTGGTGACTCTAAATCATCATCGTGGGAGATGCTGTGTTTGTCCATGCAGCTGTAAGGGCATAGCTGTTACCACTGAAGGTCACTTCTGAATGCAGAAGGAATAGTGGATATTTATTTTAATAACAGTTTTGCATTTCCAGTGTTAAATGTTTCATATATCCAGACTGTGAGAATGCTTTCTACAGATAGGAAGCACGGGGTTGGTTTTCTTTCCCCCTCACTGCAATGGTTCCATCTGAGAACAGTCTTACAGATGTTGTCGATGTGATTCTTGTTTTGTGCAGGACATAATTCTGCAATGATTCTTTCTGGTCAATCCATTTACCATAGAGGCCATTTAGTGTGAAATGCTTGTTAAATAAGAACTCTTAAGAGCTATATAAATAATTTGAAAAGCAAATCCTAGAAGCCTTGCTGTAACAGCTTGTGTCCCACATGTCCCACCTTCTGCATCATCTAATGCTATTCTAACAGCATACCGAAGTACAGAACACAGGAGCTTAGTTAAGTCTGTAGCTATCAGGTTTCTGTCTGTGGAAGGACCAGCATGGTACTTACTCCTGTGTCCTGGCACATGTTTCCTCCTCTTAGTGGGTGGAAAAATGACTTTTGAAGAGGTTGAGTCAAAGTAATAAAAAATCTGAAGGGAATAAATGAGGAGGTATTCATACATAAATGATTTCTTTCTTAATCTCAAAGCACAAACAACAGGGACACGTCCCTCATAACGTCACTTGGACAGACCTCCTTCCAAGCAATGGATCTTCTGCAGTTAGGTATTTGTTAAGAATAAATGTGTGATCTCTTCTGCCAGCTTGTCTGAAGGGCTTAGCTTCCAGCTGCTAATTTTGTCTGTGTACATTTCTTACCTAAATTCTCAGAAATTTTCAAAGAGAATAAAGCGTTCTTCTCTGCAGAAGGAAATGTCTTTCTCTGTGACTGGCTTGTGTAAGACTAGGAGTGTCAGTTTTAGCCAGCATTCAGCAGCTGGTACTCTTTCAAACCTGAATGAGTCCTGATTGGGAAGTGCCTTGTCACACTTGTCCAGATTGGTGTTTTGGTTGGCTGCTTCAGTATTTTGAGAGAAATGGTGTGTTTTCAGTAGCTTCAATGGTTACGTAAGATCTTCAACAACACAGAAGGAAGAAATATATCCAAAGGTTTAGAAAATTAGAAAAAATATTACAGCATCTCTTCTATGTTGTACTTGATTTCTCTCAATAAACAGAAGTCACTTTTTTTCCATAAATGGTGAATGTATGAATTAGAAGCTTTGCACCATCTTCTAACTGAGATTTGTTCAATGGCCTCTAGTCTTGACAGCTTCCCTGCCAGTACAGCACTGCGAGGTTGTACCAGGAGTGAAGCAGAGCTTCTACAAAGTGTGAGCAATGCTCTTTGGGGAGGTGTTTCTTCCCAGCCTGTTCTGCAGTGCCTGGTGGTGTGTTGTCCAGCCCTTAGACTTCAGACTTAGGTTTTAGAGATGCGTCTGACAGGTTATGGAGTGAGGAGGAGAAGGTAAAGCAACCAGCAGTCTGTTTCTGCATGAGCCTCTGCGAGCTTGAGCGCAGGTTTGTGGGAGCAGGAGCTGGTGGCACGGTGTGCTGCTGTGTGCTGAGGACAAGGCAGGGAGCACAGTGGAATGATGGGGCAACATCCCTACATATGTGGTGAGGCTCAGTGCATCTCAGGCTAAACACAGTGGGAACCTGGTGTTTCTAACTGATTTATTGCTCTAAGAATTGTGTTGTGATCTTTCTCCAGCGTTAGCTTCTTCCTTCTTCCAACTGGCACGTCTTCTCACGCTAGGCCTTGTGCCCTGGCTTTGCAATCTTCCGTTATTATTTCTGTTGCCGTCTCATACTTAGCTCATCACAGTGTTCTTCAGTGGCCTATTAAAGCTTCCCTCCGGATTCTTCCTGCTCAGTTGGGTACCGCTCAACAATTTATGGGAAGCTTTTTGTTTGTGCCCGTCAAGTGCAACGCGAACTGAAGGAGATGTCCCTCCTCGTCAAGTGGCAGCGCTAATTGCGACCCGCTCTGGGTTTATCGTCAGGGCTATTTCAGATTCGGTGGCAGAAGCCTTTGCTGGGCCAGCTGGTACCCGTTCAAGGTCAGGACTTGTATACAAGTCCCCGAGGGGTGAGTACGCAGTTATCTAGCTGTAGCTCACTGGGAGGGTGCTATTAGATTAGAGACTTTTGAAAGGCCGGTCACCCTCAGACAGTAATTCTTATCTGGACTATTAACCTGTAGGCAGTCTCAACCTCGGAACTGTAAACAAATTTTTCAGTAATTTTTCCCTCTGGGTGTCTGTGTGTATAAACCACTTCTGATCTGTACTGACTCACTCCTTCCTTTTCAGAAAGACTGCCTAAAACCAGGCCTGTTTCAGTCCAGTTTAATCTTATTAAGAAGAAATCTGTTTCGATGTGAGGTTATCATTTGTATCTTTAAAAACCCGACCAACTGAAGAAGCCTTGTTTCTCCTTGCAGTGGCTGTCCTTTGACTTTGTGGAAATGCTTGCATAGGTGGATTAGACCTTTTTAAAAACACACACAGTACTGGTGGGGCATGGGATTTGCTCGTGACTTGAACTGGTTCATTTATTATTAGCAGCCCATGTATTCATTTGGCAGATGACATCAGAGTACCTTCGTGGTTTGAACGTGCCCTGCAAAACCTCCCTTAAGGGACTTTCACAAGTCTCTTTGTTCAGTGCAAGCACTCCAGAAGTATTAGAGAAGTGATGTTATCTGGGGAAGGAGCCCCCCCAAATGTACGTCTAGAACCACTTGATCTTTGATCTTAGCTGATGATTTGCACAGTAGCCCTGAGCAAATCTTTTGACTTTGTACGTTCTCCCTTCCTTAGCTCCAAAATAAGAATACCAGTCCAGCTGAGAATAACATTGTGAGGGTTTGAAAACAAAAACGGGTTTGTGCGCTCCAAATATTTTGTCATTTTTTTTAAACTATGTGAGTTGGCCTAATGAAAGATACTTCTTTTATATAAATCTCACGCTTCATTGTTAAGCTTCTAGTGTACGTTGTCTGGGCTTCTGGCCTCTCCAGTGGAGAGGGAGTTATTTTTAGATGGCAGTTTGCCCAGCCTGTCTTAACCCTTTAGGGAAGCACTTTGTCTTCCAGCTGAGTACAGGAAGCATCCAGATGATGGGACTTTTAAACTCACTACAGTTGGTTGAAATCCACCAGTCATTGCCATCTTGAAAATGTTTATATTTATTTGATAAATGGAGTAGAAAATGGGGTTAAAAGATATGCCAGATACTTTCTGGAAGTCTGGTTCTTTGGAGGATCAGCTGAAGACAGGAGCCTTTACATGCATACTACAACATCAACAGCATCCCTGTATCAAGGATTTAAATACACAGTTCACTTAGGGCTGGGATAAATAGCACTCCGTGTCCTAATGCACTGATATGCATCCATATATCCTTATGTATGTAGAGCATGTGTGCGTAGCCAGACAAGGCAAATGTCCGAAGATAAGGCAAAACCTGTTGCTTCACGTTCTGAGTACATTCTTCATTTTTCTGTATCCCCAGCTGTGGACAATATCAGTCTTCTAGGGGTAGGCTGCCCTTCTGAAAATGTGCTTGTTGATACTCCTTTTGAATGTGTGTGAGGTTCTCTTACGTATCTGGTACGTGTCGTTGGCTAAATGTCAGAGAAAACATTTTTAAATGGAAATAACATAAGCTTCAATTCACTGTTTGTCTGTTATTCTTTTGTTTTGCTCTCAAAATGGAAACTGAGCTTTTAATATCACTTCCAGTCTTTGAAAAATCAAAGTTTTTCAGCAGCATTATTAACAAACTGACTCTTTACCACAGAATTTCTTATTGAATGTGACCACTTCAGAATAAATGTAACAATAACTTACATATTCTGAAGTCTTAAATGTTGGAATTATTTTGAAAACTAAGATTCCCATCCAATAGAAACTTGAATGACTCTCCGGTGAGAACTGAAGCGGTTCTGCGTCTCTTTAACAACTTCACAAGCAACCAGATCTCTTCTGTGAATTGTACTTAGCGGTGTCTTTAGCTGAAAAGGAACTTGTCAGACTTGATGTTATGAATATTGCATTTGATGGGGAAAAACATTTAATTGTTAATGTACAGTTTATTTGACGTGCCTGAGTTTAAGCAGTGATTTACCCCCAGCTCCATGCATTATACACACCTATAATTTGGAAGCGAATTGGAAGACTGTTGATTGCAGAACCAGCATTCCTGTTGCTCCTGCTTAGCAAGCTGTTCCGCGCACAGTCAGCATCTCTGATATTTACTATACTCCAGGATTCCCATTTTGCTTTTCTCCCCCCCATACATTTTTGCTGTGTGCTGGAGCTTTGCATCTCCGTTCCCTCTTGTACAGTAAGACTCTCTGTGAGCCTCAGTGGGAGCAGAGCAGAGCTGACAGTATATAATTCTAGTGAACTTCCCTCTGCTTGGCTGACACAATCCCACAGCAGGAATACAGGCTCGGTTTGCATTTTTTTTTTTTTATTTTCTTTTTTTTTCTTTGCATCTGCACAGTAGAAAAGGCATTTAGCTGGAGAAAATGGGGAAGGGATATAATACAGAGATTTTAAAAAGTAAGGCAAAAATGAGCTAGAGGAAATAATGTTAAAGTATAGTATTAAAAGCCTGCTCTTATGGCTTAGAAGTGGCTTTTTTTGCTGTTTTGGAAGCAGATAACTAAATAAAAGCAGTCAGTCATAGATACCTTTTTACTATCCTCTCCTACTGAATTTTTTATCCTGCCACTTTCCACCACAGGAACAGCCTGGGTGTAAATAGCAGCTAGAGCTATAAAAGTGATCTTAGCAGCAGGAGTATAAAACTTCTGCATTTCAGCTACTGTATGAATACAGAGATACATTAACAATCCCAGACTGCATCTCCACAAGGATTTATACATATGTCCAGTCTGTAGCATATAAGTAGTCCTGTCGACTGAGAGTGCTTATGTTAATACAAAAATGATTTCACTGGTTCAGGCTTTGCTTTCCAGTCAATCAGGCAAATCCTACAAATGACCTCATGGTAATTTGTATTAGCTAGGGCTGCTAAATATGCTTTTTAATTGTGTGGTATCATACTGTGTATGTTTACATTAGAAATGTCATTCCTCCATGATCACCCTTTGTTCCTGTAATTCTGATTTCTCTGTTAAGATGAAGGTTTGGCTTTGGAAAATTGGATACAGCCTTGTGTTAAGAATTGTATCCATAAACCATACACTGTACAGCCCTGGGTGCTGAAGTCTAAATAAGGAGCAGCATTCCCATACAGCAGAGTAATGGAAGCAAGCGGCTTCTGTGGCAAAGAATGAGAAGACCTGTTTTACTTAGTAATGAAAGTTCCTATGTGTTACTTTCCAGATAGTTATTTTGGGCATCAATCTTGTGAAAATCTAGTCCATTGGCTCATTATTGCTGATCGAGAACACAGGCAGAGGTTTATTGTCTGGATATTCATAGGTGCTCAGGGTTTCATTCTCTCCTCTGAGAAAAGGAACGAAGGGAATATTTCAGGTTCTAGTTCTTACAGTTACCTCCCTTTTTGTTGTTTTTAGAGTTTGTTGTGTATAGTAGGTGGGTGAGTGGTAACTGCAGTTTGGCAGTTTCTGTCCAGCAGTGGCATGGAGCACAGACCCTTTCAAAAGGTCTGGTAAACTGAGCAGCAGGGATACTCTAGATTGTGAGCTGTGGCAAAGAGCAATGCATTCTATAGGAATAACCTCTAATTTGCTGTTTCCCAGCTTTGCTATGGTGAAGTAATTTTAATAGACATCTGCTATGGCATGGGCACAACGCAACAATTCAGCTATCAGTAAAAGGATGTTATCTTTTCAAACTGCACCTGCCTGTAAACAGATGTGGTAGAAGATCTTAATTACAGTTTGCCTGAAAAGTAGGATTAGAACTTTCAGTTTTGGGTTTGTTTTTTTTCTTTCTGGGAGTCAGGAAGAGACTTTTGTGTGTGGTTTTGAGGTTTTTGAATTGGATCTAGGGAAAGAAACAAGGGTTAGCTAAAAGTTTCCATAGCATGGATGTGCATTATGATTGTGTAATAGCTTTACAAATGTTCATGGTCTCGATTTGTGAAACTATCTTGTGCCCCTACTCTGAGCAGCATTTGAGAGCACCCTCTAAAAGAATGAGGTAGCTGAGGATGGGCTTCAAACCTGAAAAGTGATTTTTTTGATGGAGAAGCACCTGCCAGTGCCCAGTTTGTTCATCCTCCGGTAGCTCTGCCTGTGAGAATGTGTCTCTAGAGCAGCATTGCAGAATGGATGCTGTTGGTTACCATATGAATCTCACGTAACATTTATTTTGTTTATTTTAAACATGGAAGTGAATGGAGAAAGAATGTGGTATAGTGTATTCTGCCTTCTGCATCATTATCCAAACATCCTCACATATTGCTGAGCCTGGCTTTTACTGTGGAGATCAATGTCGAAAATGGTGAAAGCAACAGCTTTAGTTCCTATAAACTTCACAACAGAATTCATGATACTATGAGTGCGAAATTCATGTGTGTGTATATATATATAAAAAAGAGTTCCCCTCTGTGGGAGGCAGGATCTTGCACTGTATCACCAGCGTACCCTGTTGGATAGTTAGATTTTTATTTTTACTGAGGGAATGGAATATTTTTTTCCTCATAAATCCTGCTGAATTTTACCATCACAGATGCTACATGAGGTAGCTACACCAAGGAACAGCTCATCTGTACATGGGTGTATTGATTTACTCATCATCAGAGAAACTCTACATGATGCATCAAAGAGATTTTATGGTTTTTTTCCTTGCTACCAGATTGGCTCTGTCTGGGAAGTTAACGCAGTTTTCCCATTTGCTGAATTTTTTTAAGGCAATAGCTGCACAATTGTGTTGTACAGGTGATTGACAAGTGGAAGACTAAGCTTCAGAAAGAATGACCAAGTGCTGATCACTAAGTTCCTGCAGCCATAAGTGGTCAATCCAAATTCCCTGGATATTTGGCATGTACCCAAGAATCCTGTTTGTTGCAAGTGTGGACCCATGGCATTGCAGACATGCAAAAAAGGGACTTCTCAGCATCAACCAGTTAAGTAAGCTTTGTGCTGTGAGTGTAAAGAGGTACAGGCAATATGGATGGCAGGATGTCCTCTTCGTGGCACACCTCTGCAAGAAGATGCTGCTGGAGGGTGCTGAAGCCTTAATACACTGAGCCATGGAAGGGGTACAGTCAACCAGTGTTTTGGATGGCATTTGAGGTACACTTCATGGAGGGGATAGGATTTGGGGATTTATTGATTTATTTATTTATTAATTTAATCTTGCTGAAATCACAGGCTCTCCAACTGAGAGTTATTTCGTCTTGATGATGCTTGGCCTGGTCTGGATATACCTAAGCTGTGTGATGCCAGAACTGAGATTCTAAAATCCATATTGTGGTATCTATAGAGAGTTTGATTTTTTCAGTAGTCCCGAAAAACAGAGCTGCTGTCAGCAATTCAGTGAATACAACATACTGTTTTGCATTTAGTGGCAAAACAGATGGGCCAAAATGAAGAGAGATGGTTATTTTAACACTGCTTTGTTATGTAGATAGGTCTGACTTGGAAATGCACCAGCAGCAGTCGATCCCATCAGGTTGAGTGTCTTTTGCATCATTTGGCCCAGGTTTTTCTGCTGGTCATACTTCTGAGAGGGTAGGAATCATCTACTTACAGATACGTAGTTTCACGTGAAGATGTTGAGAGGTCTTCTAAGGCGTGATGGTGGTGGTGCTGATTATTCCGATATCCCTTTGTCAGGTACCTATTATCTGTCCATTTTATAACCCTTCAGAACAGACTGGGAAGGCAAGGAGTTAACAGCTATCTTTGCATAGCCTGACTCCTTCCTTCCTTTTCAATCCACTGTACAGACAGAAGAGAGAAGCGGCTTGAAAGAAGAGGTTATGATGTGGAAAATTATCAATTTTTCCTTGTTCATCTCATCTTCACCTGTCCTGCTGTCAGTCAGAACTAAGTATTGATGCATCACGCACAATTTTTGGTGTACTCACAGAATCTGAAAGTGGGCATATATAAGTCAGCAGACTGTGAAATCAGGAAATTTATAAACATTCATGCAAACAGACAACCTGTGGCAGGGTGAGACCTTCCATCTTGTTTTTGTGAGAAATAGCTACAACCCCTGTGCTCTCTTTGCAAGTAACAGTCGGTATCATGCCTGTCCTACAAGAGGTTTAGATGTGGAGACAGGGAGCTAGAATCCTTGTTTTTTTTATATATATATATATATATATATGTACACCTGTGTTGTCAGGCTATCCAGCTAGACCAAAGTGTTGGTGCTTGATTCAAGAACTGGTAGGTACATGTGACAGTGTGTATCTAAAGGCAGTAGTTACTACTGTTGTCATGGCATCCTCTGATGTGGGTCTGAATTACACTATCAATGAAAAGTACTGCAAATTGAAAAGAGCCTTGTACACGGTGCACATATCACAGTGCAGCATAGAAGAGGTCCATTCAAGCCGAGTGCTGCTTCATGGTAATAGCCTTCCTCTCTGAGCAGGTTAAAGGAGGACAGAAATTACATGCTTGGCTTATCTTCTTTCAAAGCTTGGATCTGACAGAGTTGGGTATGGAAGTGACACGATACAGTCGCGAGAGTTAACTCAGTAAAGGGAACAGGAAGGATTCACTGGTCATGGCCTCTTTAAAAAAATAAAGTACCACTGAAGTTCTTTCTGTGTGTATCTCAATTACCCCGAGATAGAACTTCTTGTTTTCGTAGTTAGAGCCTAAATGCCACTAGCCATTCCTTGGCTAGTTAATGGACATTGTATGACTCTGTTGCTTCAAAGTATGTTGCCGGATTTCTGCCTGTAGTTTGGAAGGACTCTAGCAGAAGACTAGTGGGATAAATGGAGAGAGTCCCCTGAGCAGCTGCAGGGCCCTTGCACAAACCAGGAGGAATCCACTTTATTTCTCTTAAAGATCCTTAGGTGAACGCTCGTGCAGAGCTAAATCTTCCAAGCAAGCAAACGTGAGTCTCGTTTGCTGGAGCTGCCACGTAGCATGTTCCTGGGGATAAAGGGTGCTCTGGGGCTGCCCGAAAACTGCTGCAAGTGGGGATTTCTACCTCAATGAGCTGGTCCTGCTGCCAGCATTCCCCACATACCCGTCCCGGGGAGGCTGTCCTCCGTAAACTCCACATGAAAGAGAGCAGACTAAAAAGCCTTAGAAAGTGCATCTAGCTTTTTGTTTCCTTTGTCATCCATACAGTGTGTTCTTGTGTCTCCAAGACAACCGTGTCTAAAAGGGTGACTGCATCTTTCACTGCTGCTCTGTAGCGAGCTCGCCGAGCTGGGCTGTGACAGCCAACCTCGAGCAGTCTGTGCTTTTTATCCAAGAGTTTTCTGGGGAGTATCGAAGTACTTCGCACTCTTGCTTTGCTTGCACTTTTACTGCAAGAATTCAGCTTTGGTTTATCGGCTGTAAAGATATTTTGGGGTTGTCCCAGCTCATCTTTCTTTGAATAGTGGTACCGAGCAGTTAGGATGTTCCCAGTAATGCCTGCAACAATGCTGGCATTCTTTGCAGCTCGAGCCCATTCTGCATCTGATAATAAGATGCCTTCCTGCCACTGAATAGAGACGTACTGAATCTTGTGTCCTGCCTGCTCCTGGGTGCCCATGGACTGCAGTCCTGTGTCCTGCCTGCTCCTTGGTGCCCGTTTACTGCAGTCTTGTGTCTTGCCTGCTCCTTGGTGCCCATACATGCTGCCTTCTTGGATGATTGCTGCTTTCAAATCTTAAGTTTAGGTAATCAAAATACTTCAGAGTTTTAGGGTTTCTCTATGGTTGTTTTGGCAGTTTGCAGATTTGCAGATCTGCAGAATCTGGAGCAAGGGGATTTGCGGGGGGGTGAGGGGGGGACACAAATTATTCATGGTATGTTTTTTCTGAGCAGCAATATCACAGTCCTATTCCAGTGTTCATCTGCCTTTGGGCTGATGAGAATTACGGTTTTTCTTTAGGAATTAGTTCTTCTGTTGCCTTACAGTTGTCTGGGAGAAGTTGGATCCAAGACTGGTCGATCTCTTTTGGTTACAGGGTGGAGTACTTAAAGATAACATAATTATTTGTGTTTTATGGCTGCAACTGTCAAGAACACCACCCCATCCCTGTGATGGGCCTTGTCATGGTAGTTACCATGGGCATCTGTAGGAGTAAAGCAACTGTTTTCCCTTCTGTTGCTCAGAAATGGCTGAGACCCTTGCACAGAGAAAAAAAGAAAAAGAAATACAGTTCTCTGATGGCAAATTCCAGCCCGAGTGGTTGAAATGTTATTCTGTTGGTAACTGCAATGTGCTGTAAAAATACATGGATAAATAGCTAGACAGAAAACATTTATATATGTTGGGAAATCTTTATTAAGGATGTTTTGTCAATTTTGCTTGTGTTTATGTATACACCTTCAAATCCATCTCGGGTCGTGAAGATGCTGCATCCGTTTAGTGCTTGTTGTAGACCATGAATTTATTTCTGTGTCAGAATCCAGTATCTTAAAATTGATTTTTGCAAGCATTGTGTTGGTAGAGTTGACAGGGTAAGTAAGGGCTTGCCTGTAGACAGTAAGAAAGGAGCTATGATGTGTATGACCCGGGCTCTAACTGACGTGGCAGAAGCATTTTCTCTCTTGCCTGTGTGAGCTTGTTGAGCCCAGTTGCCTGTTCCCTTAGCAGTGGCTATTTAGAAACATTTCCTCTGTTTTTCTACCAGGATCTCTGCAGAGCAGCCTAATGGAGGGGCAAGAGGATACACTACCAAGGAGAGGGGAGCCTAGGACGTGCTTTATGCTTTGTCAGCTTTGATTTTTGGTTTGGTTTTGGGTTATTTGTTTATTTGGGTTTTTTTCCCCTCCTCTTCTTCTGTTAGCCGTGAGAAACTCTAGGAAAGCCAGAGCAGCACATCCTCCATTCGGTGCAGAGATCCCAGGCATCAGAAACTGTGTCATAGCTCCTTTTCATTTCCCTAGAACACAGCCTTGCAGTTCTCGTGCATACTGAGCTTCCCCAGATCAATACCAGTGTGTAGTACAGGGAGGTTTCTGGTATCTGCTTGTTTCCATTTAGCACTTGCTTTGCAAACACAGTGACTGCTCTGGAAGAGCTGGTCTTTGGTTGTTGGTGTTCTATTTATTAAGTGTCAGTTTGAGCCCAGGAAGGTTTAACTTTCAAATGAAATCACAAGCGATAACTCATGCATTTTTCTTCTCTGTAACAATCTCTTAATGTCCTCTCTTGTCTCATTTAAAACAACTATAAATAATACTGAGATTACTTTAGCATTTTGGGCTGGGTTTTTTCTTTTAAAAGCAGTATGAACTCCAATTTCCAGTAGATGCCATCCAGCAGTGCCGTAAATAATGCCCAAAAGTTGGGGGCTTACTGAAACTTTCCTAGGCTTTGGAGTTTTATATAGACTTGCAAGAATTTAAGGTTGATTTGATTGGATGTACTCCATTAACAGGCTATGGATGGTTGGTTCAGGCTTTTCAGGTCTTGCTTACATCCCCCCTAATATTGTGGCTGCTCTTCTTTAGTTCAGTTGCACCATAAATCATTTATTTCATGTATATGTAATGTTTTTAGTAAACTGACTGATGTGGGCATTGAGTTACGTAATGATGAAGACCTTGAAACTATAATTAGGTTTAATCTACTGTGTGCTATCGAAACAACCTAAAAGACAGACCACTTTTCTCTGAGTTATTGTTGGTAGAGGCATTTAATAATCACAATCTATAATCTGTTAAATTTTTTATCATTTTAGTGTTTCGTGTTACATGAACATTTTTTTTGTTTGAAAGGTGGATTGTTCCTTTCTACACATGGCTCAGTATTAACCAAAGTCACCTTCTTATTCCTCAAAGAATGTAATATTTTACAGTTGACTTCAGTTTTAGGAGTTTCAATAAAAATTGCACTTTTACTTAGATAAGGGTTGGGTAGGGGAAGATTAAAATCATTGTTCAAGGTTATTACTGAAATTCCCTGTTGTCACCAGCTGCGTTGTAATTTCTCATTTAACACGTGGTAGTGGTGCAGCATAAACTACATAATGGCCCATAAATAAACTTCAAAAATCCATATTTCTGTTTTTTATCACTGGTAATGCCTGCTGGTGTGCACTGTCATTTAACTTCTGCCAAGCTGTAAATACTGGGGTTTCTTTGGTTGGGGTTTTTTTTGTTGTTGCTGGGGTTTTTTTTTAATTGCTTCCTTCAACTTGCAGTGCGAATCTTTAGCCTGCGAGAGCCTTCTCTTATGAAGTATTTGCTTGGCATTGTGTTTTCCTAAGGAGATGCGGGCAAATTCTTGCTCAGATTGTAAACCTTTGCAAAAGCAGCTCACTAAATACTGAGTGTCAGAGGGATTTGTTTGCTCGCTTTTTATTTGCTTTTGGACTGGCATGTTTAATATTCTTTCTGGACGTGTTCTGTGGAATAACTGGGGCAGGAGGAGAGAGAGAAAAAAATATAAAAGCGTGGCACATGTAGCGTACCACTTGGCAAACTTCATGAGGAAAAAGACCTAGGACTGGGTCTGATTTCCCCAGCCACCAGTCAAGAACAAACGCTTTTACAGCTTTCACTGCCCAAGGCAGGCTGGAAAGAATTACTCCCCCTCCTAGTCAAAAGCCACTTGCACAGTAAACAAAATAGTCACTAAACAATTTGCTGCCCTTGATATTTTGCTGACCTGTGTGACCCCTTGTCCAGAGCTGCCCCTGCAGAGGCGTCACTGGGAAACTCGGGGCTACAGCCTTTCTGTGTCGTTTGATCTTGTGTTCTCGATGGGTGTTTGTGTGTCAGAGCCGAAGTTCCTCCATCCAGGAGAGGCTGAGATCAGCTCTCTTGTCTGGAAAGGCAGAGGTCTGTAGAGATTGTAAGAGGACTAGAAACAACTTGTTAGTCTCAGATGGTGCTTGCCCTTTGCTGTGTGTGAACTGCCCTGCTCAGCCCTGGATGTCGTAGCCCTGGATCCTCCTCAGCTCTCATTTCTCAGCCTCTGTTTTGCTTCTGCAGGGAAACTGCTATTTGACCAGGGAGGAACATTCCTCAGGGTGACCAGTAAAGCAATATTAACAGGGGCAGATATAGACAGAACACCACATTCCCTGCCTTCTTTACTGGACAGGTTTGGGTTTTTTTAACCTTAGATTGTGTGCTGTAGTCGGTGCATTTGAAGCTCTCCAGAAGTTTGTTGTATGCTTTTCTTTGAAGTTATCATCCATTGTAATGAAAGGAAATAGTCAAATCACAGAATCATTAAAGTTGGAAAAGACCTCCAAGATCATCAAGTCCAGCCGTCTACCCAACATTATCATGACCACTAAAACATGTCCTGAAGTGCCACAGCTACACATTTTTGAACACCTCCGAGGATGGTGACTCCACTCCCTCCCTGGGCAGCCTGTTCCAGTGCCTCGCCACTCTCTCAGTATAGAAAGTTTTCTTAATGTCCAAACTAAACCTCCCCTGGTGCAACTTAAACCCCATTAACTCTTGTCCTATCTCTAGTTATTTGGCAGAAGAGACCAACACCCACCTCACTACAACCTCCTTTTAGGCAGTTGTAGAGAGCAAGAAGGTCTCCCCTCAGCTTTCTCCAGACTAAACAACCCCAGTTCCCTCAGTTGCTCCTCATAAGCCATGTTCTCCAGACCCCGCACCAGCGTCACTGCCCATCTCTGGACCTGCTCCAGCATCTCAATCACTACCGTGTGTGCATGATGTTTATGGGCAGGTGAGAAAGGTAGGCTTGGCTATTGGTCCAGTAAATGTAATAAAGTGCTATGTCAGGAAACATAAATACACCTTTTAAAAATTCAGTAAATTTCATTTTGGAAAGCAGCAATATTTTATGGCACAGCATTAAATAGTATCAACACTGCATTCAGTATTGATGAGCCAGTCTTCTAATTCAGAGTTTGTTGACTAAGCCTGAAATTCAGAAGGCCAGGATGAAGAAAGTAAAGGACAGAGCCTTTTTTCTTATGTTAATAAAACCTCCCACATCTCAGCCTTTTGCAGTTAATGACCACAACCAAGAAAAGTATCAAATATTATTAGTAAATATTATTAAAATAAAAACTGCTGCCTGACTGAAAAGTCACTTGTGGAAAGATGGATCCTTTCTGTTTTCATCTAGAGAAATGACATCACTTTCTTCTTAAACATTCAGAGTTCCTTCAGGTCAGTGAGCACCACAGGCTCAATTATGCTGTTGACCTGATGAGTCTACAAAGAATGGTCCTGTTTGACAAGAGAGGAAACATTACATGAATCATACTCTTATTTTTTTCCTTATTTTTTAAATAAGACCACAAGATCTCTATACATAGTTTCAGTGTTTTCAGAGTGTTTTCAGGACAGTGTTTTTTAGAGTGATGGTCTGTTTTTTCTCACTCATTTTTTCGATTACTCAGTATTACTCTCCAATTTTTCATTACAGGCCTTTGTGTTGATTTCCAGTTCCTTTGTAGAAGTTTGCTGAATTTAGGTCTTGCCTGTTTGTTAGAATGTTTTTAAGAATTGTTTGTGAATCTTTTGTAAAGGTAGCATGAGTTACACTCATCCGTCGTTAGATGAGAGCATCTCTAGTTGTGATGGGGAGAATGCATTTGGTGGAATAGAGAAAAGAAATTACATGTCCCATGTTGTTATCTCCTAAAATACTGTGCAGTAAGGCATCCCATGTGAGGGAAATCTGTTTCTTAAGGCATGGCTGTTTGTCTTGGCTCTGCCACCCTGCATCAAGATTTTGGGAAGACCATTACGCCTGCTACCCTTGGAACTAAGACTTTACTCTCCTCATCTTCCCCATTTGAGATAATGATAGAAGAGATCTTACTGGCACCTGCAAGACATGGACCTATGCAGCAATAGTATTGCCCTGAATAACACGGACACATTTTATGGCAAGCACCTCTTGAAGACATCTAGATGAAAAATGTGAAGGCAGAGAATCGGGTTGTGTCATATCATATGTAGAAGGTGAGGTAAGAAAAGCCATGGAAGAGACAAGGTGGATTAAGGAAAGGCAGATTAATTATTACTAAAACAAGTTAACATTGCGGTGCTTGGCAAAAGAGCAGAAATCTAGCAGATCTGAAGGTAAGCTAAAGTAAAACAAAGCTCTGCAGCTGCACATGAGACAGCTGAATGTGATTTGTAAATAGATTGAATGCAGTTACAGATTTTTATCCTGAGGGCTTTTTGAGTACCACAGATAAATCACAGTTGCGTAACGAAAATATCGGATGTCTCAAGTGATTCTGTTGCCTCGGTCCTCAAAGAAAAAGTTGAATTGTAGTATTGGAGACATCCAGCAACAAAGGAGTTAAGGCATGTAGATTGGTGATGCCAGTTTTTTTTGAAATCGTTAAGTTGTATCTGTAGTGGGCAAAATGCCAACAGTTACACAGTACAAGTGACATCTCTGCATCTTTTTTTTTTTCTTTTTTTTTTAAAGCACTGTAGTGAACTTCATCAAAATGTTAGCTTCTAATGAAGAACAGCAGCCATGTCATGTGCTTGTGAGCCAGAAGTCTTAATTTCACCCAAATGTCTTTATCCGTACCCATCGTTGTTCAGAATTAATTTCTGACATCGCTTATGTGTTCCTTGGTAAATTTTCTGATTTATTACACTCACTTAGCATGAATACCTTTTAAGACATTCACATGAATATTATTATTTTATGACATCATAGCCTGTTGTCTTTTGTCACATCCATAAGTTATGTACGCAGTATTACGTGGATTATTGAAAAATGGATGTGACTTCAAAACGGAGTTCAATTGTCAGAGGCTCTTTGCTTTCCCTTGGCAGCAAATCAAAGCAAAGTAATAACGTCTGGGTGCCAGTATTTTAAAACACAATTCAGATGTTTAGTGTAAGGTCATCTCTGTTCCATTTCACTTGCTGTCTCTTTCTGCAGATGGAGGTGTGGCTTTTAGGTTGCAGAAATGCCCTTCTCCTGGGAAGGTGAGCTTTAGATACCACCACCTGAGCCCGGAGAGCCAGATTAGAATAACATGTCACTCATTTACCGTGGGCATTGCCCAGCTTAATAAAGTTATTGCAGGCTGAAGAGTGCTCAGCTGAGGGGGCTGCTGAGATGGGCTACATTGCTTGCTAGCCTGTTTGATTACCTCGTCAAAGTGTTAATGCACCAGCCATGTGGGCTTTGCCACTGGGCAGGAAGGTCTGTGGTCCCAGCCCTGCGAGCAGCCTGTCCCAGCAAAGCTGGAACCTCGCGATGCCTCCTGTCCCGGGTAGTCCCTGTTTCCATTGTCCGGACAACTGCTGAGCCTGTGTTCACAGCCTCTCAGGCTCTGTTCCTTGGGAGCCTCCTCCTGAGGGGTACTGCATTCCTCACCGTTCGTGTAAAATGGGGTATGGTGACGTGGGTGTGGGTCCGTTCCCAGTGACAGCGTGCACATCTTGACAGAACGTATACTGTGTTGGAAACCCCTGCACTGAAGTTACCTGACGTGAATAGGGGGGGTTGTTCTGTAGCTTTTTGTGTTGGATTGCCTTGGTCTGGTTGGTTGTTTGGGTTTTGGGGTTTTGTGGTGGTGATTTTTTTGTTTGTTTGTTTTTCTTTTGTTTGTTTGGGGTTTTTTGTGGGGTGTTTTTTGTTTTGTTCGGGTTTTTGTTTGTTGAGTGTTTTGTTGGTTTGGCATTTGTTTCTTTGAGGTTTTGGGGAGTGTTTTGCTTTGGTTGTTTGTTATTTGTTTCTTTGTTGTTGGTTTGTGGCTTTTGTGGGGTTTTTTTGTTTGGTTTGGTTGGTTGGGTTTTTTTAGACTTCCTAGAACAGCTCTAAACTTTAGTGAAATAGACTCTGAACAGCATTACAGAGTTCAACTCCAGTCCTTGCCTGCAGGATATGGACTGGCCAGACCTGCGTGCAGATGGCTGTCAGTTCCCCCAGACATAGGTGGGAGGAGTGGTTTTAGCTGCCGCTGATGAGCATCCGACTCCCAACATCTGATGACAGGTTGCTATTTCACGCTCTACAGTTTTGTTTCAACAGAAATTCAGTATGTTGTCTCGCTGGATGACTTTGTTTCATCTCGATAGGTGAGACTGTTGCATTTATGGGCTGAAAGCATTTTCATATGCATACAAAGCCATGTCTTGGTTATAGTAAGTGTCTGAGATTTATTGGAGAGGAACCATGCATCATGCACCAGGACAGGAGAGAATTTTGCCATGAGTAGCTTTCACGATCATTTAGATTATGAATCTGCTTATATTAACTGTCAGAGTACAGCCTTGTGGTGATCTTTGTACAAGATGTTAACGTTAATACTTAACCTAAGGAAAAATGCCTCCACATCAGCAGTCATTGCAGTAGAACGCACTGGGTAGTATATTCTGAAGTACGAGCAAGTGTAGCTTGGCTTTCTTTATTCCCTCTGCAAACTGGCATTGTTTTGGGGCAGAGGGAGTGAAAAGAGACGTTCTCGTAAGTGAATGCCACAGGTGTCTTTTTGGGGAATTCAAACATTTGGGGAAAATGGAGAGGAATACAGATGGCGGTTGAAATAGCCATTGGAATGTTAAAATGTTTATTACAATGGGGCTTTTCCTCTCAGATTCCCTTTTGAAACAAATATTTAGTATTCTGGTAAGCAAAGCGAGGCATGCTTTCGTACTGAAATAAGACAATACTTGGGTTTGTAAAGGCAAATTCAGTTTCGTTTTTGTGATGCGTTGGTTCTGCAAGTTACCACTGAATGTTTCCATTATCCAGGTGCTTGGACCGTGCTTGATTCACGTAAATGTTAGAGGTTATTACTATTTTCATCCAGTACCTAGGACTCAGTCAAGGATCAGTCCCATTATGCTGATTACTGTAATCCCCAGACACTTTGCAGTCTGGGTGTTTGGAGGGTGATGCTGCATAATCTTTACTAAGTAACTTAGGATGTCGTGACTAATCACTGAAGAATCAAAGACTGCGTAGAGTACAATACCTCGCTGCTTCTCAGCAAAATAGTCTTGACTCAGACAGTAATAGGTTAATTGCCACATCCAGAAATGAATCCTAATGATTCCCTTTAGGAGCCATTATCACATGTGGGGTTTTCGTTGCAATATTTATAACTGTAATCTTTGGTCTCGAAGCTCATGTAACCGTTCAACCCAGCAAAAGGGTTCAGAAAGGTAATATCCTGCTCCCGTCCTTAGGCTTTGCTAAAAGTAGAATTTTCAGTTCTAGTTCAATCAGTCAAGCCCCTGCCATTTTCAGACATTATTCCAATCTAATACAATTTGAATGTCAAGTGTCTTGTGTTTTGCACTCACAAGGCCCACAGGAAAGTCTAGACATGCGCCAAAAAAAATACCACTGCATTTATCATAGGAAGCATATCTTCAAATGTATCAGAAGATCTGTTCTTTTTCTTTTCTGAATCACAATAAATGAGAGTCTGTTCAGCCGGGTCTGTCTCTGTCTGTTCCTACCTGGAATAAATTGCATAAATTTGCACAGCGTTGTCTTGGCTGAGGATCCTAAAGTGTGTCTTAATTTTGCAGTGGCTGTATTGAAAGTTGCCTCTTGAATGAAGTCTCTCTGTAGCCCTCTCATTTATCTGCATTTTGTATATGAGGATTTTTTTTTTTCCTTCCTGTATTACCCCAGGTACCATGTTGTGCTGTTGTCATGCTTCACATGTCATGTGAAGAAAACAGTGTTTAGCAGTTTTGTTTTGGTTTTGGTTGGTGTTTGCTCTCGGATTGGGGTTTTTTCCTAGCATAACACCTTTTTTAGTACTGCCAATTTTATTACTGTCAATTTGAATTTAAGTGGATTATTTGAGCCTCGTACTTTTGTAATCCCTATGCAAGACATGCAAAAAATGGTAAAAGTTCTTGAAAGAAAATAGCGTCGCTGGAATTTTGACTTCAACTGTGTCATCTGTGTACAAGTGACCTCATATTGCTTATTTTAAAGAGTGTGGACTATATAGTGCAATCAGACATGACACAGTGGTACTACTGCTACTACTAGTAGTGTTTATCTAGTTTACCTAATGCCAGGTGGATCTTACATGAAATGAAACAGTAATTTGGAAAGACTCAAGTTCAGAGGTATGGAGGCTGTAACTTGGGCTGCAGGAAGGCAGATTTCTCATCCTCTTGTTTTTCCTCTTGTGTGGTTGAGATTAGTTAACGTGGCAAAGATGGCTGGTTTTCATCTCATGGAGAATATGGTTTAAATGGTCAACTGAGAAGGTAGAAGTAATTAATAATAATCTGGAGCATTTTTAATGCCAATCACTAAGATTATTTTAATATTATTATATTATTATTTAATATTACTTTATTATTATAATCCAGCCCTGGATTATTTTTTTCCTCTGACCATTGTACTTAAGAGGAGAACCATGTGAAATATGTACTGATTACTCTTTGCTGCTATGTGTAGGACTTTAGGTTTCGCTGTGGTGCTGTGGAGTTGTAGGTGAACTTCCATGGTGTCAAATGAATCCTTTTATCTCTCTCCTTACATTTTTCTAATACATGGAAATAGGATGGCTACTACTACATTTATTTTTAAGGTCCCTACATGCATTTATTGTATATTAGGGGAATATAAGGTGTGTTCGAACTGATGCTATAACAAGCTATGAATGAGAAAAAACCCCCAGATGATAGATGTGCCTTCAAGTATTTCAAATCAGGCATTTTCCTGCCAGTTCTC
>WTSP01021228.1:0-13222 GCA_025331215.1 Actenoides lindsayi | reverse complement strand
AAGAGAAGAGAAGAGAAGAGAAGAGAAGAGAAGAGAAGAGAAGAGAAGAGAAGAGAAGAGAAGAGAAGAGAAGCTTTGTGAGTCCAGACCATGGAGCTATTCACTCTCTCAAGAAATCTAACCCTTAAGACTGTCAGCCTTACAGAAGAAAAATAGACCTTAAAGTATGAAACACCATGGATCAGAGATATTGTCAGCTAACTGTATGTTTTGAAATCCTACAGTATTTCAGAATACCTGAAAACAGCTAAATCATGGACAAATTTAAATGTAACTGACTATCTTCAACATACTCTACCAAAGAGACAGCTGTGATGGGAGCTTTTCTTCTACACTGGATTTAACTTGCAGAGACACAGAAAAACTAGTGTTCAATTTCTAACACACCCACAAAACTTACAACTTAAAAATCAGACAAAGTTCAGCTTGTTTATAGTTCTCCTGCCACAGCACTTTGCACTGTGAGTTCAGCACATCGATTAAGTGAGGTTTAAGTCTTGGTGGTATTTAGTTAAAGCCTCAGTGGTGTTCCAGGAACTACAACGGCTAAACCTAGACTGTGCAGGATGGATTGCTCTGACTCTGTCCTTAAACAATTACAGAACTATGTTACTGGAGATGCCACCTTCCAGGGCAGTTTTCCCTGGCCATGTGAAACTAATAAATATCCTGTGTCACCTTTGGTTATAGGGAACAACTTGAACCTCAGTGTTTGAGCTGAAGTTATGCAATGACATTTTGCACATTGGAAAAATACACTTATCCTACAATTTGGGTTAAAACCCGTTTCTCAGTGCACATTGCTCTACTTTATCAAACCATGAATGTCCTAGAAGGCAGTGTTTTACAGATCATCAAACATTTCAGATGAAGGTTTCACAGTGACGACATTTTTAAGCAATGCTATTAAGTCTGTGAGATGTCTGGTTCCTTGTGGATAACAGTTTCTGTCTAAATGCAAATTATTCTAAATATGTCCTCTATCAAACTTACTTAATCCAAGAACCTTTACAGAGTCTCAGGCCTGACTATATTTGGACATTTATATTCATATGCATTCAGCTTTTTCTAATTCAAGGGACTAACTGAACATCACATCTTCCTGTAGAATGTTTTCTCTCCCTCTAAGCTCAGGTTTTATTAAAAGGGATTAAATTCTTCTGTCTTCTGCTGTTAAACATAAGGCTTTGGGGTAGGAGCAAAAGCACAAGAAACTTGTTCTTACTGCACTGTAATTTAATGTAAGAAAAGGGTCAGTTAACAAAACCCCTTCCTTAAGGCACATGAACTGGAACTAGGGCATCTTTTATAGAGTCAAGAGCTGCCTTTACCAACAAGAGGCAGCATGCCAGTGTAGACATGTCTTTGTTCAGAAGCAGCTGAATGTTATCTCCTGGCCTGGGCTGTGATGTTTATGCAGCAGTCAGCAGTGTGCTTTCAGCACACACAGCCATTCCCAAGCCAGGCTGCAACTGCCCAGCCAGATGCTGAGGTCCAGCATCCTCTCTGCAAGTGAGTAACTTGAGTATGGACGGAAAGACTGTACAGGACCACACTGCTGGCTCCACTTGGTACTACTGGTTACCAAACTTGCTAAATGAAGTGAGAGTGGATGGCTCCACCTACCATGCTCTCACTGCTAACAGATGCGTGGGCACGATACTGATTCAGACTTCTGGGCAATTTAAATTCTGCTCTGCTATGGTATAACTTCTAAGGAAATAGCTGCCTCTGAGAATGCTGGGTACAGGTAGCTTAAGTCTCAACAGTGTTTCAAATGTATATAAGGCACACAGAACCAAACTGAGGAATTTAATAGGTGCACGGCCATATGGTTTCCATCCAAGTATACAGCTTCTTACCTTGTTCAGAATCCCCAGTAAATTCACCAGCAGCCACTGAGTAACCTGTTTAAAGATAAAATTACAAGCAAAACACTTGATAAACCATTTCTTTCAAAAAATATGCAAGGACAATCAGATTGGTCTCTTCATCTGATCATCGGAATGCAAATTCCTTAAAACTGTGTGGAAAAAGGAAAACTGTTTATCACATTATCATGACTACATTAACTGTAGGTCTGAGTGCATAATAAACGTATTCCTTTTCTCCAAAAATGAGCTTCTAAATCATTAACAGTTAATAATTCAACTGAAAAATACAGCAGGTGTTATGTTGGTTTTCCCCAACAGCTATTGACACAATTTAGGCCTTCATTACTGCACTGTAACATGTGAGTATCCTGTTTCAGCTCTATATGGAAGACAGTTTTCCAAACATGCAGCTAAAATACCTCCTGGAGCTTTAGTAAACCTGTGAGATAGTTGCTATTGACAGAATGAAGACTTTTGGATTGTATCAGGGACTGTAATTTCCAATCCATGGGCAGAGATGACATCTACGCCTTCAAATTCCACTGCATCTTTTTTATAATTATGTGGAAAAAAACCTGTCTTACACGCAGAGACACACAAATATCATGCAAATTCTTCTCCATCAGTACTAATAAAAGGTACATAAAGAGCCTTTCTTTCTATTTATTATGTGTCTTCAAACTGAATTTTGTTATTGCTTACTTCAATTGTATCTTTTAAATATCACTGAGAACAAACTGTATTTGTGCAGTACTGTACAAAATACGGTAGAACTGAATTTTCTTTTCTCTATTAAAAATGGAAACAGTCATTAATTACTTTAAACTCAGTCCATCATCTTGGAATGAAAAAATATATAAATGGGAAAATTTTGTATTTCTACTCAATAATTTAAGATCAAATAATAAGAACACGTAGGAGCCAGTTAAGATCTCAACCTTCCAACCTGGTTGCTGTGCATAACTTTAAGAACGTTCCTAATCCCACTGAAATAACTGGCAAACTACTGATTTGTGGTTGTGCTTAAGGCAGTATGTTTTTAAATCCCCTCACAAATGGGACATTAGTAATTTAGGGCTTGTTTTCATATTTATATAAGACTCATGCTTTCAGAACATATTGCTAACTGACAGAGAGCTTAGCTTACCCATGTAGTTGTCGTCATATGAGGGTGGTGACACCCCTGTTTGCTTCTCTCGTGCCAGTTTCCTCAGAATATCCTTGAAGGAATAATTTGCAATGATATCCGCAATACTTGCAGTGATTACCTGACCTGGATTCAAACAACTTCATAAATGAAAGGGACATAAAAGAGAGCCAGTTTCTACAAAATAGGGCTAGCAGAACAGCAGAGCTGAAAGGATAATATAGCACCGATGAAAAGAGTAGACATCTCTCAATCTCTCTCCATTATTACCCTGAAAGTCTCAAGCGTACACATAAATCCATAAAACAGGCACTCGAGACCCTGTTGAACAATCACAAAAACATCTCCTGACCCATTTTGAGATGCTGTTTCAAACTAAAGCAAAGCATTTTCTGGTTCAGCTACCTTTCCATGCTGTACCGTACACATGTAGTAGACCAATGGAAGGAATTTCTTGATTTAGAATTCAAAGCTATGAATTTCCTACTATTATAATTAATTAGATTTTCCTCCTTTAATAGCAATGCAAAACGACACCTGAATGAGATTGAAAATGGGCAAGTTGGAAGGCAGCAATCTCACACATGACAAAACAGAGTAAAACAAAAACACCCTTTTAACCCTCTACTGAAACCAATTCAGGTTTTATCTACATCTTGGAAGCTACAGTGATGTCACTAATGAATTAAAAATATCTGCAGATAGCAATAAAAGGTGGGGTTCAGAAACAGTGTTTTCAAAAACTTTAATATTACATTTGCTGTACAAATAATAGCTATTTTAAAAATTGCAGTATTTGTAGGAAAAAAGTCAAGTTATTAATACAATGACAAATGTGTTAAAATGCCAGCAAAAAAATTAGTTATCTTTATCTGTTTCATTTCCTATAAAATCTACATCCTGAATTTCCCCTGACTTATTTTTATGCTTGGTTGCTTGTCAAGCAATTCTCCTGATCTATATTTTTTGACAATAAGACCAGAGACTGGTTATCTTAAACTGAGAAAACAACAGAAATCTAGAATATTTTCCACAATACTTTCTACTTCACTTCTAAGATCAAGTTAACCAGCCAGATGAACATACCTTGCCAATAAAAACTACCAGGCCCGCCTACTATCAGGTCTCCATTCTACAAAAAGGAGAAGTGAATAAAATTACACAACAAAAGAACAAAACAAAATGAAGCATGCATGGGAAAAACAATTTAAATGATCAAAAGACTATAAGAATCATGACAAAGGAGAACAGACCTGTTCAAGGAAAGGATGTGGGTGCATGGATGTGCAGGAAAATCCCCAGTTAAATAAAGCTGAGATCACCCTGTGCGACTTCACTCGAATGAAAGTATTTTCAGCACTAATCTAGCATTCTGAAAATTGCTGATGATTTGTATCAAAACAAAGTCAGCATAAAAGAGAGTCTTCACATTCAATGGAGCGACTGTAATGCTTAATATCAAAATGTATTTTTGTCTACCCAACAATGAGGTCTTTACTCCTCTGCTGTTAATAATGTGAATAACAACGTAGCTGCAGAACACTGAAAACAATGCGAATGATCAAAGTTATGTGAGGTCCTGGTGCGGTAATAATAGCACAGATAATGACAACAGTTGCAATGTTTATTCTTTGGCCCACAATGTTGTTTCTGGATCCTCTTGGCATATAAGAACAACTAGTTACTTCCCTTAAACACTTTCACTTTCACCTCCACAAAAGAACGTCTTACTTAATGACTAGTCTGCCTCCAGAAACACGCTTATACAAGCTATTTTAACTTTGGAAATTAAAACTAGCTGGTGCCTGCCCATTATTTCCTGAATGTCAGGTCTCTGGAAAGCATCATAAGTGGGGCACACTGAGATAGAAGCACATACAATTTTTCAGCTACTTATTTATTAAGATAGACTGTGCAGAGTCAGACTGGAGAGTGGCAAAGAGATAAACAGGTGCTGACTGCAATATTTCTTTCATTAATGAAACCACAAATCTGAAGCTTGCAAAGGAGGAATGAACTTGCAACAGCTTCACAAAACTTTCCATACTGAACAGCATAGGGATAAACTCTGGATCGCTGAGACAGTGTTTCAACACTGGGGATGTATCAGAGTTACATCTGGTCAAAGTATTTCAGAAGAAGAATCTCACCTTGTAAAAATCTAAGCTGAAACCTGCTTGACAGAAGCCTTGTCCTTCAGGATCTGCATTGCCTGCAATTATGAAGAGAGAAGCATTTTATTGATTTCACAGTGCTCATGGAAAACAGCTTACACAGTCCTGGAGCTGTGAAGCTGTAAGAGCAAAACTACCCAAATATGTGAAAAGATGTGTATTCTTATTTAGAAGAGGCAGAGCAAATCAAGGCATTGCATTCAGGACCCTGAACTTGCAGCCCCCTTGTGAAGATTTTGAAAAATAGGACCAGCTACTTGGGACTTTCTCCACTCACTGTCAAAGAAGGCAACAACTCCCAGGGATTCGGCCCGAATTTGGCTGGAGACACAAAAGTAAAGAACTGAACAATAAATTCTAGAATGGTCCCCGCAATCTCCACTGGCACGAACACAAAAATCAAGTGTTCACTACAGCACTCTCAAAAATTGTTAACGTTGTGGATGGGTCAGCATGGGTCAATGTTCAGACACCACTCTGGTTATTTGTACCATGCCAAGGGAAAGAGGCATGTGTCCTTCACGAGGGCCAGCCCTTTAGCTGACACACATTTGCTCAACCAGGGCTGAAGTGTAATGTAATTTTTGATGCACATCTGTTCATGCAAAACCACCCTTCCTGGTTCTGTCCATTTTTTTTTCTAGTCTCCAAATCCTTACATAATTGTACAAAGTGTGTTGGCATGTATTTTAGGGCTTTCCTATGAGTTCTGGAGTGCTGGAAGTCTGCTGGATTGGGAAGCTGACAGCACAAATGGCCACTTGAACTGCCTTTTCAAATGGCATAAGCCTTTGGCAGAGCCCCAGTGAGACATCAGAAGTACATGAAGCAGATCTTATGGTGATCATTACTTACAGATTCTGCTTCTTTCTGCACCTGTCCATCCAGGGACTAGGATTAGGCTTTAAAAGAAAGACTTGGCAGCACAACTCAGTTTAGAGCTATACTACCATGAGAGAAAAGGAAAGCCACAGAGTAACGCTGAATATACATAAAAATATCTCTTTGCCATCAAGAGTATGCTGATTTTCTGGTCGACCATGAAAAGTATTGTTGGGCTACATTATCAGACATTTGTCAAGATGTCAGGAAAATCCTGCTACATGATATGATGCTGTCTCTAGATCTTTCCAGGAAAGAGACCTTTTAATTATGTGAATTGTGTACTTTTTCTGTAAAGTGTCTGTTACTTTTTTGACAAAGTAATCCATGAGAAACTCAAAGGTAGGAGCACAGTCTGCAGCAGAGGAGCAGTTAAAAGGTGTGTTTTGCAATCAGCCTATGTACATGCTGGGTGCAATAGCAGGGTCTCTGTACAAGGGATGTGCTGACAAGGAACTACATTCAGACTTCTCGTGTTATTGGCTAGCATGTCCAACTTGAAATAGCCACCCAGCCCAGCTAAACTGAACAGGATGATAGCTTTGCTGTGAGGGTTTCCCCTGGAAGGGATAGGTAAGCTCTTAATACTTGCTATCTTATACACATTACCTTTAGAAAAGTACCTGAAAGGAAATTCTCTGATCTGTCAGTGCAGAAACTGCCAGACATGCCCTGTCCAAAACTCAGTAAAGTCACTGGATACTTCACATTGATTTTAATAATTTGGAGCACTGATGTAATCAGAGTATTAATCATCATGATAAACACTTAAGACACAGGATGCTGAACAGGATGAGCAACTGATTTAATCTAATGTGTGGCATTTTATGCAGACTTCTAGGTAGCTGAACTTGGTTCTAAATATGCATGCACTGTTTTTCCCTTTTCCTCAAGAAGTAAGGCCCAGAGATTGCTACCATATCCTCAGAACTGCACAGAGAAGAGTGTGGAATGGCAGAGATAATGTGCATGACTTTCTTCCATGCTGGAAGTCCTTCATAAATGAGCTAATGTGGGTGATATTGGCATGAATGAAGACACAGGCTTGTGTGTTTCTGTGCAGGGTCTGGTCTTCAGATGGTGATTCTGTGATGAGAGATTTATACGCAGCATGAGCATGAGTAATTGGTTTAAAATGCTGTCTGGTTCTTATCTAGATCTCTTTGCTACATTTTAAAGCCATTTAAATCAAACCAATTATATCTCATCACTATAACTGTATAAGCTTAATTTACTTAATTTCTCCTCTTTCAATTATACAGTAAAGCATCCAATTGCAGGCATGTAATTTAATACCAATTTTTCTTTAAACCCTCATCCAATGCAATAATGTCATATAGTAATCTTCATTCAACCAAGACTGTGTGAAGACTGAAAGGATAAAAACACTGAATGCAATATCAGCTCCTCCAACAACAGATTGCTCCTATTCACACTTACTGTTGCGACAAGGTGAATATTCAGCATAGGCACTGAAGTTCTGAATCGCTACGTAGCAGGTGCCAACGGGGTCCTTCTCAGGGCTATCTTTCAGGGTTCTCCAGTGATATAAGGGAGCACAAGCCTATCAAACCAGAAATGATATCACACCTTTCAGAGACTCACGCAGTTGGGAAATGTGGTTTTTAACAGCACAAGGATTCTCTCTGGTACTGTATCATTCATATAGCAATGATCATAACCTAGTGACAGAAGAAAACGCAGGACCGCTGCTTCTTATAATTTCATTATAACCTGAAAAGCATCGTCTGATCTTTGACTTAGAGCTCTTAGCAGATGAAATCTGTAAGGGACTACAAGTCACATTTAAGCATATGTTACCAATACCCTCTAAGCCTGTTTCATGAGTAGTATGTTTGCTCTATTACTGATCATGGCACAGGACTTGATCCCATAGTTAAAGATGTAGATCATGCATGTGTCTGGAGACATTCCTACTTCTGCCCTGATATGTCTTAACATAATGGCCACTGCAGTAGAACTGCTACGACTCTGTTCAGCAGTAGATTTGTCAGGGTGTGTGTCATATCATGCATCACAATCGTCAGATTGTCTGCCGCCTGATAAACCCCTGGTTCAAATCCCTGGCGAGATGATGCAGCTATAACGCGTTCAACAGTCTCTCAGTGAACTGGTTTGGATAAATAAATTCTGGCTAATCTTCTGTGTAGCAGTAGTGCTGTTACAAACTTGACTGTAAGGATAAAAGATACACATGCTGTGGAGAGAGAGAGATTATCGTTTTTTGAAAGCAATTCAAACAATTTGAGAAATAGAAAAGATAGCTATCAGGCATGCATGCAAGTCATTCTTCAGTGGTTCCTGTGCCCTAAAACTTTTCAATTGCATCGGGGAGAGAAGTCACTACCTCTCCCTACAACCTCGCCTCTGGAAATTACAAACAAATCCTCCAGTCATGTCCTGCATTGTCTTACTTTTCCAATCAGCATCCTGTCTATCTCTGGCAAGGCATTGTTACCATTCACATTACTGTATAAGCCTGAGTTCTGCAATCAGTTCCAGCTGGATAAACCACTGTGCTACTCAGAGCTTACCATAAAAGTCAGAGCTTCTGAAACACTAGTTTAAGGACCAGGGACTCTTAACATGCTCTTGCCTAGAAGACCTTACAGATCAAAACATACCAGAGAGCAAAACCAGAGTGCATCAAAGAGGAGTGTGTGTCCTGAGAGGGTGATTTGGGGTACATTTGACATCGAACAAACCAGACTGAAACAAGAAATTATTTACTAATATAATTCTATGATAATCATAAATGTTAACCTAATGCAGTTTACGATCACATTTGTAGTTTAAAAAAAAAAAGTTTCTGGCAGCTTGATTACATTTTCTTTGTCTCTCCTTTCAGTCTACAAATCTTAAAAGACGAAGTTTTCTAGCACCGCTGTTTAAGTGTTGGCCAGAAAAGTGTTGACTGTATCTCTGCTTAACAGTTACCAGAAGGAAAACAAAATATGATCAGTACAGACAGAGCACATCATTAAATGATGAGGTTTTCTGTTCATTTGATTAAGATTCAGCAAATGGTGGTAAGGAATGATTCTATTTCAGCTTGCAAACTGTTATTTAGTAGAGTAGTATAATGAAAAACTTTTGGCTATTTTTAGAATTTTTGCATTGACAATTCAGAAAAGTCACATATTTATTCTTACAAATACTTTCTTAGTGTAATTCACTTGCAAATAGAAAGTGCGTGTAGAAAGGAGTGGTACCTGAAGGCACTGAACAGGAAGTTTGAGAGCAGTGGTAAAGACACAACTGACAGAGAACTAGCAGTATATACCAGCTCTGTAACAGAACAGGGTGATCTTTTATTCATTACCTGTTTCATGTCAAAATCCTTCTCCAGGTTAACCACAAGGCTTACTATTTAAGGGAAAGGATTTCCATTAGATAGTTCTTCTTTTATGACTCCTTCTTAAGTAATAATGGGAAGATTTCAGCAAACCCCAAGACACAAATTATTGTTTTGCAATTGTAAAAAATAATAAAACTTATGACCGAACTTATTATCTATCACAATTACTTCAGTGACATTTTCAATGTAAACCTTAGCACAAAAATTGTAAATACAAAGTGTCTGAGTAGAAGCAGCATCACCACTACTTTACTGAACTATAAAAGTACTTGCCCCCTGCTGGGGTCCTCCATCAACACAGGTAAAATGTTCAGCAAAACTGGAAAACAAATATTGCACTTCAACAGCAATCTTGATTTGGAGCTTTTTTTTATCATGACTTTTTTGCAGCTGTTTTACCAAGGCTTTGACATAGCTGTTCAAAACAATGCAAATGTGACAAAAGAAGTCAGAGCTTTCTTTTCTAATTGATCTTCAGCACAGGCTCCTGGCTGCCATTACATTCTGCATTTAACATTCCAAATAGAGCTTCATAATACAAAACATTTCATAGCATATAGCTATCAGTTGCTATGTATCTCTAAAATATGTCCATTATCTGTTGAAAAAAAAAATTCACTTCCATGACAATATGGCATTCTGCTATTTTCCCATGGCAGCAGGATCACCTTCACTTGGTCAGTTCAACCTGCTTTTATAGGCTGCTTTCATTTTCTGAGTTACAGACATTACCTGTTCTCTAATTCATGCATAATCACAGAGTCGTTTCCCTCATCTACACATAGAGTGCTATTAAGGATACACATTTGAGAAAAATAAACATTCTTTCCAAATGAATACCAAATGCGTAACACTTACCACAACTTTTTCTTTATGAGCTTTGACTGTTGCCCCAAACCACTGATTTGTCTTAAACTCAATAGGTTCCCTGGTGCCATTGACTTTAATTTTCCTGTTGTCTGACAAAGAAAGAAGCAGTATGTTGACAGTTTATTTTTAAAAGTATTACCCTGTGAATTACAAATACAAGTGAACAGACTAAAGGATATGTTACATTGCATCCACTGTCATTGTCCTTCCAGCTTGATAGGGAATGGATAATCTAGTATTTAAATTTTCCACTGGTCAGTGGAAAATAGGTTAAATTCATGTACGAAAACTCAAAACAATTACACTTAAACTTCAGGAAAAAACAGAAAGGACTGGAAGAAAAAACCCTATATTTCACCCTGCAAAAATTAAAAGATAAGTGTTTACCTGGAATTTATGATGAAGGATGAAAAAGAATCTACAAAAATAGGTGAAAAGCCCTAAAAAGTTTTCTCATATGTGGTAGAAGCTTTCCATGTAAAACTACGTTCCATAATTAGTTTTTGTCAAACAAATGACATTTCTCAGCATGCTTATCCAAAGACCAACTCTACAGATAGCAAAGGACTTGGTTTTTAACAGAATTACATGTGTACACACTGTCACAAGAGACAGCTTCTTAATGTTACTTTATATACACTCTTGCAGATGTCAGCATAAGAGAAGCCATCTGGGTAACGACTCAGGCCAATTATAATGCATTTCAGGTTTTAATAAAAAGCAGACATCCCTTCCTTTCACCCTCAGTTCTCTGAAGTAAACTGATTTCCCATATGTTCATGGGCTCTGCTCTTCCCTTACCAGTCATTCCTAATGAACTTCTCAATTTATATATAAGCAGGGCATTACTCCTTCCCCCTTGTATCTGCATTCCCTTATGTTTGTTTCTGGTTCTTATCAGGAGGGATTTCACAAGAATCAGTCCTTTTTATTCATTCTATGTGAAAATAAAACTATCTACTCTCTCTATCTACTATCTACACTACCTTGGAGTGTAGAAAAAAAAAGTAATGTCAGATTATCCTCTCTGGATATACCTACATTTTTTAAAAAATGAGAAATAATGCTGCCAAGACTTTAAGAAACCAACACTTCCTGAGATTTGACACACAGGAAGAGAGAAGATACCTGAATGCTTTCCTAGGATCCTGGATCACCAGTTACTTCACCTCACTGTAACCTCATACATGTTACAAATATAAACCAAATTAGAAATAAAAATGTATTGTATGTGGAGAAGCAGGGAACTCTAATTCTTTATTTTTTCTAATAAACATGAAGGAAAGTTGAATGAGAATGGATCTGTGAAAGCCTCTCAGAAAACATCTTCCTTCATATAAATATCTGTTTCTGTGCTGTGCCAACTACAGGAGCTGGTATGGAAATCCATACTGAAATAAATTTCTGGAATATTTAGATTTTAAAAATTCAGGAAGAACAGTATAAAGTCACTCATTATAAAATAATTAATCTAAAAAATGCACTATATTTAAGTTAGGCCTAAACCTTAAGAGTGTAGGAGACAGCAACTTTGATACACCGTGTTGTAGGAGCTGCCACTTTCTACCCAGTTGTTGGCAACACCACTTTTGAATATTTTTTCCAGTGAAGTCAGACTCTTTCAAACTGTAAAGGTTTTGTTGTGGTTTTTTTTTTCTTTCAATACTCCAGCATATCTGAACATGATCAATATCCACAGATGAGGTCTTCACAGAAACCAAGCTTTTGAAGCTTGAAAATCATCCATGGTCAGCTTACAGCAGCCAGTGCTAGCCTGGCTCTGAGGATGGTCACAATCACTATTCTACCTTAAAAAGAGCTTACATTTTCAATCAAAACAGTGTACTTATCTACTGGCAAAGTGTATTAAAATTTGAAAAGAGGTTAGGTTTTAAAAGTCGAACACCCGTTTGCAGGGTTTATAAAAACCATAGCTGAATTTAGCAGTAAATCTGCAGGAACTGTACACACACATACCCCCATCCTGCTCAGCAGCATGTAGTGTAACATGAATCCTTCATAATGTGGCATGGGAATTTCATTCTCAAATAATTAGTAAAATATCACAGACACACAAATTAATAAATAGCTTTTTTCCCCTAGATAAATCTCTTTTGACAGAAATTCTCTAATCCCCTCCATTCAGGATCCTTGCTGGAACTATGGAATCATCTTCCAGTTTCTCAGGTTATGCCTTAAAACAGAGTTTATTCTTTTTTGTGTAGCAATCAATCATTATTTCAGATTGCTGTGAACCAGCTCCTGCTTCCCCTATAACTTCATCAAAAAGAAGCTATATACACAACTCACTTGTCTGAATACAGATGGACTGGCATTCCTGTGCCCTGAGAGCATTCAGTCAGACAGGGTATGGCTCTGAATGAAACGACTGTACCCGGCCACTTCCAAGCCAGTCACCCACTTACAACTGAGGACATGATCCAGGGCACAGCTCTTTTCCTCCTGAAGCAAACATCAGAATAACCACGGTCTAAAAGTACTGCATTTTACTTTTTGTTACCAACTGTAGATAGCCACAAGTGACTAGCTTAGACTAGACTCAGATGAAAAATATTTGTTTACTCAGATAAATCCCAATCCATTTTTTTGTTTTTAAATTACAGAATCACAGAATGGTAGGGGTTGAAAGGGACCTCTGGAGATCATCGAGTCCAACCCCATGAAGCTGGTATTTCTGTCTTTGGTACATCTCTCAAAACTGTGTTACCCAAGTGTTTCAAAGAATAACTTGTCTGTATCCTGAACACACCCTTTTATGACAGAGCAATATCTCACACTGTGCTGTTTATGGGGATCCAAGGCCCACAGGCTACGTCTACACTGTACCTTACCCATAGGCTAAGGCTGAGCTGTATTTCTGTGAGCAGTAAAAACT
>WTSP01021227.1:0-10191 GCA_025331215.1 Actenoides lindsayi | reverse complement strand
GTTTTTTTTTGTTTTTTTTTTAACAACCTTCTATAATGTGTGAATCTCTCTTATTTGCCGGCTGTAGAGACATGCAAAACAAGTCCTAAACATTACGTTCTCATTGTCTTCCAGCTCTTGAAAGACTCTATTTGAAATAAGCCGTGTTCAATCAGAGGGGCTTTAAAAAATTTTTTAAATTTGGAAAAGAAAGAGTTACGAAGAATAAGTAGCTTGCGATTAAAATACAACACCCCCTCCCTTAAAAAAACAAACAAACAACCCAAAACCAAACAAAAAAATACAATGAAACTCCAATCTTACACTTTTTTAGTTGTGCCTCCTGGTCTTGAGATGGTTCTGGATGAAGGAAAGCTGAAACCTATTTATAATAACTATGTATTTGTCATTGATCTCTGTTGGCCTGGGAGAAATGACTCTTAAAAAGGTTGTTGGGGGAAAAAAATAAATAAATCTGACTACATGGAAAGGTTAAATGAAGAGGACCAAATTCCAGGCTTGACCTAACACAAGCAATTATTATCTGTTTGAATGGGGCAAAGTAAAACTGGGGAGCTGGGAACATGGTCTGCTGTGGTTCTGGAAGCCTGTTGTTCACCTTTGGAAGCAGAGGATGAGTTATGGGCCATCTGTTTTCAAAAGAGCTTTTGGACTTGCTGGTTTTGGAGACCTGAGCAGGGATGAAATAATTTCTGAGGATTTTTTTTGTGGTCGACCAGCTCATACACATCTGTGTTCCTTCAGTCCAGGTCTTGAATTTCTTTGTTAATCGTTTTTCAGCTGCCCTATTTTAGATGACATATATTAGGTTGGTTTGGCTGTAGTAGGGTTGGATGAAAACCCAGATGAAGGGACAGATTTCTCAAGGGTGCTCTCATGGAGTAGATGCTGCTTAAGGTAATTTTCTGGTGGATTATAGTGCCTGTGAAAAATTCCTTAGCTGATGTTGCAGTAAAATTCGGTCTGTTCTGTACTTGATAAAACAGGTGCAGCAAAGCTCTTTGCTCCCAGTTTATTTGCCTCTGTGTGCACATCTGTTGGGTCAAGACTGACTTCCATGGCCAGCTCTTCCTGGCTTTCAGTTTTCAGGATGCTAACTAGGTGTTGACTTTTGGAGAGCAACATTTTCCCCAAAGAGAAATGGTGCCTTTTATGACCATTGCTGCTGGTGTATCTTGTAGGAGGCTCAGTATAGCACAGGATCAGGCCTGTATGAATCTGGTCGTTGCTGAGGCAGTCATGGGTGTTACCACTGAGTAGCTTTTAGGTCTATCTTTCACTGATGAATATTGGATTTTACCAACTTACTTATATGTTCCAGGAAACAGTATTTCTGAACCACAGTGGAAAAAAAAAAAAAAAAAGAAAAAGGGAAATTCTAGTATTTGTGTATGGGGAGGAAAAATGAATGGATATTGCATGGACAGTTTATCTCTGGCATGATGGTAGGCATCCTGTAACTAAACTTCTTCAGGTGTAAGGATTGAGTAGGGTGTAAGTTAAGTGATTCAGACATAAAATTCAGCAGGATGTCAGAGGACACATCTGAATAATGCACTTTTCTCACCTGTTGCTGAAAGTTTTCACAAACAGGAAAAATCCTTCTCAGCAGCATTGGGCAAAGTGACCCAAAGGGACGGGTGACTCCTGCACCACCCAGTCCTCCCTTTCATCACAGGGCTGCTCAGGAAAGTTGGGAGAGATGCTGATATGCTTGGTGTACTGCAGTATTTGCAATGAGCCTGGAGTAACACCCCTTTACATAAGGAACCCATGGTCTGCAACCAGTGTAGGCACCTCTAGAAGGTGTTTTGGTCCCTCTAGAAGGTGTTTTGGCCCATGTGGAGGTGCCAGTTTCTCCACTGACAGTAGAAGGGGATAAGAACATGGACACACAGGTTAATAGAGGTGAGGATGAATTCAGGACTAATCGAGGTATGTGTGGATAACCCTGCCAGCTCCCCTTGGGTACAGATTCATCTAAAACAGTGATCATCAAACCCCCATGGGAATTTTCCCTTGTTCCACCTCAGTCTCTAACCATGCCCTTTGAGGCCTGAATGTAAAGTCTAGGATTTGTTTTGCACACTTGGGATGGCATTTCCTTTTAAAGGGAGGTGGGAATACTAACATGAAGGATTAGTATTTTTCTTTCTTTTTTTTTTTTCCTTTTTTTTTTCCTTTTGTTTGTGATTTTTGTGGGGGTTTTGTTTGTTTGTTTTGGTTTTGTTTTGTTATTTTTTTTTTCCAATGTCTTATGGGAGCCTAAGTTATTTTTCTCTACCTCATATGTACAGCTTGTAGGTATAAATCTGATTCTGAGTGACTGTTGAGAATGTATTTAAGTTATTTAACATCTTTGTATAACAAAAAAAAAAGAAAAAAAAAGAAAAAAAAGCAAGAACAAATGAAACAATAAATGTATTTTAAATTATACTTGAAGTGTGCGCCTCTTTCTTCTCATCTGTTGAAAAAAGTCTATGTTCAGTGTCTGTGGGAACCCCTGTGCCTCCCTCATGATTACTCTTGACCTCTGGTCCTGGAGCCAGCCTGTCCCCATGGTTCATGTAAGCCTTGAAAGGCTGTAAAGCCTAACTGGGTGATAAGTGTGTCCCCTAAGTGTGTAGCATGGTGTATTTCCAGCCTAGGTTGCAGTGTGCTTTGGGGAGAGGTGAAATGATTCTATGATTGTATGAAATGATTGGTTGGGTGGTGGGAATCCTCACCTCTTTGGTCTGATTGCTGTGTTCCCCTATTTGAAAGCCTCCCAGGCTCAGAACCTCCATAGGAGAATGTGTTCTCCTTTTCTCTCTGCAGTAGTTATATCTGCAGAAAGAGGAGACAACAGAGAGTGCTCTGGTTTTGGCCAGTTGCTGTGCCAGTGTGTTTGAGCAATACCATGTCAAACAAGCTCAGAAGGTTGGTGGACTCCGTCACCTTTTTGTTGGGTTGCATTAGTCATCATACTTTGCTGGAGAAGTCACAATACCTTGACAGAATGTCACTGTCATGATGTGATGGCAAAGTTACTCTGATCGGGTAATTGGCTGGAGCTCAGAGTAGGGAGGATGTGGCCAAATTTAGTCTGTCTGAATGGCAGCAATTAAAATAAATTGTCATTATTCCAGGATACATATTGTCTTGCTTGATCAAATATCTTTCTCTTCACGATGGCCCCCTGGAGCTATTTAGTACTTGAAATTCATTTCAGCTGAGCTTTAAATAACCAGAGCCTGTTGCTGTTTGTCTTGCAATGTACTAATGATTCAACCATGGGTGATTTGGGCTTGCAAAGCCTCTGAGAAACAACACAGTGCCTCCATATGTTGGTCCATGCAATGAGATGCTGCTTCTCTGGACCACAGCTATGGGGTGGCTCACAGATGCTGCTTTTTCATGCGGATGAGGAGAAAGCTTAGAAATCAACCAGCAGCCACCTGACTTCCACCTGCTCCATATGTTAAAAATTAATAAAGAGACAGCCCAACCCAAAGCGTAGCCCTGCAGTAGACAAAACTTACGATAGAAAAGGTTTTATTGAGATAGCAGTTGGTGGACTATTAAGTAAGAGGCTCTTTAGATTACTGGGCTACTGTCTGTTGAGGCAGGCAACGAGGCACAGGCATCTGTCCATCCTCAAACAGAGACGATGGTATTTTTATCCACTATTGCACTGTTGGTATCATGATACCAACTGCTGCACTCCTCACGCCTTACTATTTGCAGCATCCACCCAAGGAATTGTTAGGAAATCAGTGAGAACCCTACACAACCAATGCACCTTCTCTTTCTGTTTTGCTTCGCCCCCTCTCTTGATGAGAAATATCAGCACCAAGCTCTGAGAAACCAGGCAGATGCTTCAGGTGATGTTTGGTCCAGGTAGTTTTAAGCAAGAAGAGTAGATGTTTGGAGATGATGGAATTGGAGGTGAGGCTCCGTGAAGCTAACTCTGGTCTACCTCCTGTCAAACCCTGCAGCATACCTACTTCCCTGCTTTCTGCAGCTTCACAACTGACCTTGCAGTACACTTCCTGGCAGTTGGGTAATGAGAATTTTGCAGGCTTGAAACCTCACAGCCAGCCTCCGCCAGACCCTTAAAGAGCTGCTAATGTGAGTCGTAAAGCCGCAGTAGCCTAGGATGTAACAGCGTTTTGACAGCTGTTCCCGCAGAGGAAGTGGGTGAAGCTAGAATGCCTATTGTAAGAATTCGGGATTAAAATAAAAATAATAATAATTTTTTTTTTAAAAAAAGGATCAAATGAGAGAATTCACCTCCAGAAAAACAAAACAGGTTTCCTTTCCCCTTCTCTCCCATTGCTTTCCTTAGGGATTGCTGCTAGGTGTTGGTGAGGAGGTGGTTTCAGCCTGCACCTGCAGGTGTGCTGAGCAGCAGGGGAGCAGGAGAACTAAGTAAAATCCAAGAAACAATAGAGGTGACTTTATCTTAGGAAGAGTTAAGGACTTGCCTGAACCTCTTACAACTTTCTAGCTACACATCTGAGGAATGTGCTTTGTGTGGAACTGTGTGTGTAATCTAGCTCAGAAACTAATGACTGAGCACAGAAGAATGGAGAAGAACATTTGTGAGCTAAAAACCAGAATGAGGAGAGAGAAAAAATAACGAGGGGACAAATTTTATACAGAGCTTCCTCTAAAATAGGCATGAAAGATTAAAATCAGACTGTTACTTGGACAAAAATGAAATCAATCACCAAGAGATGAGATGGGAGAGTCAGGTCCCAGATATTGAGTCATCATCACCATTAAAACAGCTCAACCTGTGTAGGTGCTTTTGAACACCTCACTGTAGAGTTCCTGATGGAGTTATTTAAGAAACAGATATGATGCCTACTCTCGGTCTAAATGAAGCATCTCTGTGCTGAGGAAAATCTGAGAGCCCTGGAGCTGTTTAGCCTGGAGAAGAGAAGACTGAGAGGGGAATCTGATAAATGCTGATCTATATCTAAAGGAAGGGGGTCAAGAGGATGGGGCCAGAGTCTTTTCAGTGGTGCCCAGTGATAAGACAAGGAGAAATGGGCACAAACTGGAACCCAGGAGGCTCCATCTGAATAGGAGGAGAAAATGCTCTGCTGTGATGGTACCAGAACCTGGACCAGGCTGCCCAGAGAGGCTGTGGAGTCTCCTTCTATGGAGAGATTTCAAACCCACTTGGAGGTGGTCCTGGGCAATCTGCTCTAGGTGACCCTGCTGGGGCAGGTGGATTGGACAGGATGATCTCCAGAGGTCCTTTCCAAAGTCCACCATGCTGAGATCCTGTGATTCTGTAAAGAGAAGTACAGAGTCAGAGAGATGAAAGAGGGCTAGAAAGGAGCCTTCCCAAACTCATACCTTGGTAATTTTGAGAACTGGACCTAGAACCTGGTAGAGATATGTGTCCTCAACACTATTTGAGATGTGGGGGTACTGCTGGTGACCAGGAAAGAGACACAAATCATGATATCCTGCCTTTCTGTGATGGGAAGCAGATGGGATAACAGCACGATTTGTGTGCTTCCCTATGGATTTGCTTCAAGCCTGGCTCTCCAGGTTTATGCTAGAAGCTGTCTCCTCCACTTCTGCCAATTACCAGTTTTGCAGCAGGAATCAAAGCTGGCTGGAGATGATGCTAAACATATGAGTCCCTTGTGTGCTGTTGGCTGCAGTACTGGTGGTCTGTAGCCAGGATAATAACGGGTATAGCTGCTGTCAAATGCAAAATGGAGCATTTTTCTCAGGACCTGGTATAAAGAGATAGTAAAAGGAGATGCTGCCAGCTGCTTGGATAAGAGGAGGAACCATTTCACCTTATACTTCTCTGCTCCTACTACCAAAAGTCACAGTGTTAGTATAGGGGGTGGAGTAGCTTTTCTGCCTACACCTCCATTAGTTAATTAAACACGGCTCTCATGCTGATGCCACCTGGCATAGAACAGACCACATCCAACCTATTAAATACTCTTGCCTTCCAGAACAAGGTGGCTCTATGCAAAATGTCCTCTGGGAATGTCCTTTGGCCTATGCTAACTCTTGAACCATGCCCAGGAATTGCTTGGGAGTGTGCTTTTACCTGAGCCAAAAACACACCAGGGATTTTCTAATATTTTAACAATATATTTGACCAACCTCCAGTACCCAGGAATGTTCCTTGCCACTCTTTAAATCTGCTAAAATAGATGCAGAAATTCAAGTGCTCTACAAATAATCCTCACACGCTAAACCTGAGTTATTTGTTGGTCAGTTCTTTCACTCCACTAGTGGGGAAACCACATCTAAGGGAAGGCTGGCCTTCCTGGTTGTCCAGGACTAAAGGAAGAAACAAATCCATCACAGCTGCTCCAGCACATTGGCCTCCAGGTACTCCTGAAGTGATTTCTGTAATGGTGAGTAACTGTAACTAGACCTCCCAAAACACAACACTTTTTAGATAAGACATGGCCAGGACTTGAAGAAGAGCTCATGACAAGAGACAATCCACGTGGGGGTAATTCATTTGTGTGCTTATCACTGTTATTAGGCTCTGCATAGCCTTCCTCTGCCTCACTCAACCTGCTGAAGGACTGAACAGCCACAGCTTCCTTTAATTATTTAACTGAGGTAGCTTTATAAGGAGTGCAGGTGTAGTTAATAGAGGTGTAATCACAACTAGAGGATACCAAGAGGGTAAGTGGTGCTTCTCATATGCCTTTTTCTCTATTCACTGCTCGTGTCTTGGGTTATCTCTGTGTGTGTCTGTGCTTGTGTTTACATATTTACATTGACACATTCTATAAATTTAATGTCTGGCAGCACTCACCTCAGTCAATGCCAAACCCAGGGACTGGTTTGAAACCTTCAGGAGTCAATAGAAAGACCCTAATGGGCTCTGATCAGAGTGTGAAATCCCATGCCCCCATATCTGATGTTAGAATATCAATTATAAATATTCAATTTCAAATCTAGAGCCTGCTTTTCAGTCCATTCTCCACCTCTCCTTCGATGACAGTGTCTCTGGTAGTAGTCACAGTTTGCCAAGTACACTCTGGCCAACAGCTCCTACCTTAGAGAGTCTGATGTTGCATCAGGTAAGGCGAAGAGCTTCAAAGATCTGGTTGCTTGTGGCCATGCCCCATCTCTAGGCTATTCTGTCCCTGTAATCCACCACCTCTAGCTCCTACTGACAGCAGTAAGAATTTAGTCAGCATCAGAATGACACTCCTGTCCTGGCTGCGCTTTCATTTACAGTCTTCTCAGCTTCCCCAGGCAGTGTTGTTTTCCAAGGTACTAATTGCAAGAGCACTCATCATGAATTATCACTCGTTTCTCCCCCTCACTTGCACAGAAGAATCCCTCATGGGTTTATGCTTATTACAGTAGGACTATGCTCTCTGCAAGTGATGTCCCAGGGGAACAGGGCAGCCTACTGGGAGGAATGAGGGAATAAAAAGAAAACAGAAGTGACTGGGCACTGAGGTGTAAACTGGAGGGACCTCCAGCTCTAGGAAATCTCTAGAAGTAGGGGAGACAGCATAGATCTCCTACTTCATTTTTGGGGTTGGGAATGCCCTCTACACTGTCTTCTGCCCCAGGAAAGAATCAAATGTGGATTTTTTGTGTTGCATCCTCAGTGCCTTGTTGCTGTTCACATCAGCACCTCTCCCTTCCTAAAGGGATCTGCCTGAGTGGGTGGAGGACACCAAGATGCAGAGAACTGCCCTGTAGATCCTGATGGGTGGAGGTTAGACTGGGACATCTGCTTTGCTGCTCTCTGTATGGTTTCAACTCAACATATATTTAGTCAGTTTACAGAATAAGTAGGATTCCATCAGGATGGAGCCTTTTGGGAAGTATTGGCAGCACCCTGATGCTGTATTTCCTCTGCACAGCATCATCAAGGTCTCCGAACCAGGCGTTAGCCCTCTACAGCTCCTACAACTTCCTACAAAGGCTTCACATCTCACACCCTGATTCTTCTCATACCAGTGATCTCAGCTCCTGGCATGTATTAGCCAGGCCTGTTACTTGTAAACCAAGGGGAAGGTCCCCAAGGGATATCCACAGCCCTACCAAGTGTATTTGCATCCACCATAAATAACACTACTTGCAATCGAAGTATAACATGCTTGGGTCTGTGGCATCTTAATTAGTTATGAGCCAGTCCCAGGACTTTTTGCCAGTTTGTGATGATTTATTTTTTTTATTTTTATAATTGTTGATGTTTAGGAATTAAATATTTAATATTTAGGGGAAAAGATGGAGACTTTGTCATGGTTCTTTTTTCTCAGAAAATGTATCCTGTTAAGTGTTCTATAATATCATATTTCTAGCATTCAGAAAAGAGATGTAATTTCTACTTTTAGGAGAGGGATGCACTGCATTTGGTCGGGAACTACTGGCATATTCTTTTCTTTCTTTCCCTTTTCTCTCTCTCTTTTCCCTCTTTCATTCTCCCTTTTTCTTTCCCTCTTCTTTCTCTCTTTTTTCTCTCTTTTTTTTTTTATTCTCTTTTTCTTTCCCTCTTCTCTCCCTCTTTCCTTCTCTCTCTACTCTTTTTATTCTCTTTTTCTCTCCTTCTCTCAGAAGGTAACACAGCAAGAAACAAACCAGACAATAATGTTGCTGTTCCTATTGTTGTAGCTAGAGAAATTTGTGGTAAGGGCCTGGCCTGAACTGTCCTTTGGACCAAGAGGTGACCAAATCCTTGAGCTGTCATGATCAGGAATTGTTATCTGACTCATTCAAAGAGCTTTGAAGGGTCCTGACCTAATGTAGTGTTATCTGGGGATGTCCATATCTCTATCTTACCTTTTTACAATTCCTCATCATTGCAGTTTTGTTAAATATCATGATGGAGCTGAAGGTATCTTCATCAACATGAAGTAGCAGTGCAACTTCCACTCCTTCATGTGAGAAAGCAAGCAGGACGGGTGAGACACTTCAGGCCACCTCAAAGGATATGTCTAAGTCTGCGTGATTGAGTTCAGTCTTGCACCTCCTAAATGATAAGCTAGAAGATATCACTGTTCTCCCCACTTTCAGAGAAGGCTCTTGATGGTCTTTCGTGATCTTTGGCAAGTCAGGAGTGATTCAGCACCAAGGCAAATGCTGCAAACAGCTGCCAGCTATGCCTGGCTGCCAGTCCAAGGCTCCCTCTGCTTTCCAAGTGCCTTCCTCCCATCTGTGAATTCCCCACCATGCATACGTTCATGAAATTGAGTTGACTCACCTATGCAGGGAAGGGCTGTTCCCACCTCTCGAGAGGAGGCAAGCCGATGCCACACACAGCGCTGAGGGCACTCGTGCAAAATGGCAGCAGCAGAAACTGAATGCCTGTCCCCTTGGAGCCCAGTCTGATGGCCACAGCAGTAGCCCGACTGTCCCTTTTGCCACCAGGTGGAGCTGGGAGAGAGCTCCTTGGAACAGGCCAGCTGACAACACCCTGGGATGATTGCACAACCCCTGTGGCTAACCAAAAAGAGGAATTTTTTGTTTGGTTGTTTTTGCCCTCCCCCCACCCCCCCTCCCCACCTCATCCCATCCCAGCAAATTCGTGCCTGTCTCACTGAGAAATTTACTCCAGAAAATCAAAGGAGAAGGAATCACATGTGGTTTCATTTCCGAAGAGGAACCTCCCGCTGAGAGCGGGTCTGGCCATTATGACCATTCCTCGGTATGGCTGACCATTGGCTGGGAGGAACAGCTAATGCAATGCTGCTGTTGCTGTTTATTTCATGCACGACTGCCAGGCCAGCTCCTTGCTTCTGCCTGTGGTCACCTTGCAGCTTGGAACTGCCCACCCAGGTTTGCCGGGGCTGAGGCTGAGTTCAAGCTCTTCTCATGGAGCCTCTACCCTTGTCCCTTGGTAGCTGCTTGGGTGATGGCTGCAGTGTTGCTGACTGCTTCTGTTATTTCAGCCCTGAGCCAAAGTGCGTGGAAATGCTCTGCTGATGCACTTCTTCCGTCTATAAGAGGCCCTTAACCACAGTAGACACTGAGACAGCTTCTCCCACTTAACAGCTTATAGAAGCCACTCCAAGTGCTCTGCCATGCCTCTCCTTTCTCTAGGCTGTGTGTTTTGCTCCCCCACCCCCCCCCCCCCCCCCCCCACCTTCCCCCACAACCAAGACTCAATTAAAAAACACAACTTTATTTAAAAAACAACATCATTACACCTACATAAAAGAAACCGCCAGTTCACGCCTTCAACCATATAGG
>WTSP01021224.1:0-11407 GCA_025331215.1 Actenoides lindsayi | reverse complement strand
TGCTGACGCGCGCCGGCCGGGGCGTTGGTCGTCGCGCGCCGGGGGGGGGGGGGGGGGGGGGGGGGGGGTGTGCAGGCATCTGGGTTGCCGAAGGGGAACCCCAGCACAGGGGCCTGGGCTGGGCACCGTGCCCATCCCCGACCCGCACCGGACCGCACCACGGCTGCTCTGCGAGCCGACCCCCCCCCCCCGCCTCCAGTGTGAAGCTGGTAACCCTGATGCAAAGGGCTGGAGCATTCTCTTTGGCGAGTCCCAAGGGCAGCCCGTCCCTCCTCGCAGCGGCCGGGGCAGGGCGTGGAGGGTCGAGCATCCTCCCTCCCCGTGCCGCGGTTACGCGCGGCCCGCGTTCCCGCCGTCAGCGCGTCCCGGGCGGCATCTCCCGGGGACCGGCGGAGGGGCCGGAGCTGCGGGGAGAAGGGTGAAGGGTCGCGGGGCCGTTTCTGCTCGGCGTGTGGGGACGGGGGTTGGGTACGGACGGCGAGACCTTCTGCGGCTTCTGCCGAAGGTGCCGCCCACTTCAGAACGGCGGCAGCCGCTTGCCATCCCTCGGGCGAGGCGCGCAGCGGAATGAGGGATGCGCTCAGCCCCGGCTGCAGCCCCTGCAGCACCAGGTACCGTGACAACCGCGGCGTTCGTGACTGACCGTCTTTTCGATCATCTTTGCCGAGGAGGGAAAGCAGCCCGGGGACAGCCCGAGCAGCACGTCGCGGTTTGTGTTTTACGGCAGGGGAGCTGTGCGCTGGGAAGTCGGCTCGTTTCGCACCGCGGGGCTCGAACTGTCCCCGGAAAGGTCGCCTGAGACCGAGGGGCTGCTTGGTTGGGAAACTCAGCCCTCTTTTGTGCTTCTGGTTTTAAACTTGCGTTCGCTTTCCGAGCAAGGTCACCGCTCAGCTGCCCAACTTTTTCACAACTGGAAAAGGCGGGTTTGCGGCTCCCAACCCTTTTCTGCCGGCTCTTGGCACGGGAAAAGATGCTTTGGAGGGAGGCGAGCGCTTCAGCTCCCCGGTGGGGCTTGTAAGTGGGAGCGTGAGGAGGCAGCACGCCAAGATGCTCCTCTAACGATAGTTTTTGCCTTCCACCACGAAGTGCTGAAGCCGTTGCTGCAGTGCAGGAGAACACGACAAGCAGAGCTCAAAAAAAAAAAAAAAAAAAAAAGAAAGTGTTACAGCTAATGAGACTGTGCTTAACCCGCTGCTCAGCAGGGATGAATTATCTTCTTATTTATAGGCACGGGGGTTAAATGTTTCCAATTTAAAATGACTCGTGAGATGTTCTGGGAGGATGAAATTCGTATCTGTTTGTCTTTGTGGTCGAGTTCGTTTGTTGTTTAAATCGTCGGGGCTGTAATGGTGCTCTCCTTTCTGCTGGCTGGGGGAGCGGGCGGATGCTCACATTGCCTGGCGGGTGGGACAGAAGGGTTAAATGGGACCATAAAGAGCCATCCTTTGAGACAGGGCTGGTTAAAAAGACAGTGTGTGTTGTCCCTGCAAACGGGCTGCCCTGGGGAATAAAACCACCCTGTGCTGCTGCCTTCTCACGTACTTGGCTTCTTGATTTCCATTGCTGTAAATTTTTATTCCTGCTTTGACAAAATCAATGTAATTCAAATCTGGATGAGTCCTTCCCTTGTAGTAAAGGTGAAAATCAGCGATGCTGTGCACGTGGCAATGTCGCCTGCCAGGAGAGGAAAATAAGTGGTCTTCAGTTTTATTCAATAGAGGAAAACTCAGCAAATATAGAACCTGACAGAGGGTCAGAGTAACAGGTATCAGCAGGATGGAGACCCACCTAAAAGTACGGTCCTGCCCTGAATTGTGGGCTGGACCCTGGGCATACAGGTCCACTTCTTCTGGTGGATTTCTTCATTTTAAAATCTCATTTTTATTAGGGACAGGCATCGGAGAGCAGCCGTGGGGTCCAAGGAACCACAGGGTTTGGCTCAAAGCCATCTGCCCCATGCCTGAGCTGCCCTGGGAGGGACAGGAGAACACCAGCAAGCTGGTAGGGTATGTTCAGCATCCTTTTATGAAGTGGTTTTGAAGTAGATTGGTCAAAAGAGAAACGTCGTAGTATTAGTTTGGGCTGCAGAGTTGGGACCCAGCCAGCTCATAAATGAACCAATTAGATGTAATTATCTAGATATTAAAAAGCATCCTCTTCACTGGCTTTTCTTCCCCTTCTAAATAAATGCCCTAGAAGAGTGAAGTGTAGCTGGTCGGACTGTAGCTGGGATCTGTAAGTGCTCCATAATTGGCAATCACAAAATAAATTAAAAAAACCTTTGAGAAAGAGGTTAGTGTTTGTTTTGGCACGTGCTGTTTATTGGCAGGAGGAGGCAGAAGAAATTGCCCTGTATAGAAGAAGTGCAGGTAATTGGAGCGCACATCAGGAGGCTGCTGATGAAGGTGTTTCAGAAGCTCGCACGGCGTTGGGTGGGCATCAATGTTGCCCCCTGTCTGCATGAGCATCAAGGAGGTACCAACCCTGGAAGCACTGTTGAGAGCTTTGATTCTCTCCTTTTGGGACCCTCCAAAGTTTCCAAAGGGCTATACAGTGACAATGAACTTGTCCACCTGAATGACAGAACAAATTGTTTCTTTAAGAGGTTTTGCTCTTTCAAAGCATCCACCCTACGATAACAAGACGGCAGGAGCTGGCTTTGTTTTCCCACTGGTCTTTGTTGTAGTTAAAACACATCATGTCAGCCCATCTAGAAGCAAAGCAGCAGCACTGTTGTACTCTGCACCCCCTTATCTGTACTGAGTACCCGGGTATCTTCCATTGCCATGAGAAGAAAGAGGAGTTGCACAATGTGGAATTAATCATGTGAGAACAGGAGAATTTTGAAGCTGCAGAGTGGAGAGGACCAACAAGATAGAGTTCTCTTCAGATGCTGAATGAGCCAGAGGTCTCCGGAAATGCTTCTGCTGGTGGTGATTGAAGAAGAGAAAATAGGAAGGTGAATAAGACCGGTGGTGGCTAAGTATGGTGCCAGGCAAAGCGAGCAGTAAAGGCTGGCTCCCTTCATAGGCAGCTCCGGAAGCACGGTCAAGTGCTAAAGGCCTCAGGCAAAATACTGCAGGCAGAAAATTAATTCAGTCTCTGATGGCTTGATCAATGAGATGAATGTGAACTGGATTCTGGAATAAATAATCCTGGCCATATCCCCAGTTGCCTGGGGCTGGCTTGACATAGGCTTTGTGCTCCTTGGTCCTACCTCTGAAAACCTTGCCTAGCTCACGGATGAACTGGAAAAGCGGGGATGGACTTCCAAGCTGCTGTGGGACCATAAACCAAATTAGATACTTGAAGGAAAATCCTAAACAAGCAACTTGCCCTCCAAGAAGCTCCCACTTTTTCCCCCATAGCGGGAATTAAAAACCAAATCTTCTCACTCTGAGCAATATTGGCCTTCTTATGCAAGTCAGGAAGCCTCCTACAGTGTTGTCCAACTGTCTCATCCTCCTTTGCCCTTGTCTGCCTCCTTCCTCTATCTTCCTAAAGGGCAGGGAGGAGAATAACTTCACCCAGGTCCTTCTTTACTTGTTCCCAGCCCCATCTCATCTTGCACTCCAGGAGGTTCTCACCCATGCCCACATTATGGGAAAGAGCTGGAGAGCAGTACAGACCAGGAAGGATGTGAAGTTCATGTTGTAGACTGTGGCAGATCTCTACCTGAAGGTCTTCTCTGATTTGAAAGCAATTTGTCTGTGTTCTAGTGCAATTTGGTGAAGGTTCTTTGTGATAGCATGGATGTGCTCTGAAATAACGGGTTTCATTTGAACAAGCTTCAACATAAATTCTGAATCTTTGGTTGTTATGGATTTAAAAAAAAAAGGTGACCAACAAGTCATTCCTGTGTACAGTTTATATCCCTTGCTGTTCTCAGAGATGTTATATTATGCTGGATATATCCAGCTTACAGGAGTCAATGAAGAGTCCCTGGGCCATCTATCTCAAGCCCAGCAGAAATTATCCTAAATGCCTGTTTGTCTTCCCTTGTTTGCAGTCAAAACCAGCTGTAACGCAGGGGATGTTTTATAAGCATGGGGATGTTTCTATGAAGCATTAGTTGTTGCCACTGGAAAAGGAGCTATTGATCTAAGCAGCTTGAAAGTGCTCAGCAGACACAGTCAGGCTGCAGAATATGGGAGAGAAGGGGAGGTGGGTTGGCCTGTGAAGAGGTGGGAGGCTTTAAGGAGAGATTAAGTTCAAGTGATTGTGCTTTTTTTTTTTTTTCTTAAATTAAAATAAGCTGTTTCTTTTTTTCCAAGGGTGAAGCGACTCATCTGCCCCAGCTTGTCAGAGGATGTTTAACTGACAGCCTGGCTGGACCGCACCATGGAGAACACAGATGGTACGGAGGCTCTGGGATGATTCTTTGCTCTCTTGTTTCTTGAAAAAAAAACCAACCACAAACCCAACCAACCCCTGAAGTAATTTCCTTACCAGAAATACCATTAATAACCTCTTTTCTATAGATACACGGTGGGGCCAGGACATGAAAAATGCATCGTTCATGTATTATGCAGAATTCCTAAACCGCAGCACAAGCGTGGTCAGGGCTCTCAGTTCCGCACGCATTTGTCCTCCCGTCCTCTGCGGTGCGTGGGCAGGACAGATGTCCTCTGCTCCCACCGCCCGGGCTTCGCTCTTGTGCCACGTTACCCTGCGTGACGTTTTCCCTCTGTCGTTCCTCTGACTTTCACGTGCCGTTGCCTGTCAGGAAGGCGGCTGCATCTCGGTGATGCTGAGTGACGAGTGGCGCTGAGAGCCCTGCCAAATTCTCCCCGTCCCCGCGCCGCTGCCGCACCAGGATGGAGACAAAGGGGAGCAGCCACAAAACCTGCTTTCTCCTGGTCGAGCTGCTGCTCCTTGTCCTCACAGAGCACAGCTTGTTGGCTCAGAGGTGCAAAGCAGCCCAAACCAGGGTGATTTCGGGGACTCGCCGCATACAGAAAACCGAGCAACAATCCAGGCGGTTTAACTATTTAGACCCTCGCAGCTGAAATTCCGGGGGCAGGAGGGGCTGTGAAGTTTCCCAGACAGGATCTGACTGTACAAAGTAGTGCTAAACCAGGAGCCTTGGGCTGCTCAGCTGGAGCCGTGCCGTCCGCCTGCCCTGGCTGGGTGGGCAGATGCCCCAGCTGGGTGGGCAGACACCCCGGCTTGTTCTCCGTGCTGATTCCCCTCGATGAAAAGCTGTGCTCAGTGCCCTGCAGCCGGTCACCTTGGGAAGCCCGGGTCTCACACGGCTGCGGCTGCGTAAAGCAGCCCTGGCTGGTGCTGCCTGCATCCGGCCTCTGCCCCGCTGCCGTACTCATCGTGTCCAAGGGATCATTTGTGACCTGGGCTTTGCAGATGTAATGATGCAATGGTTTTCCTGCTTGGCGTGCACAGTGCCACTTAGGCCACTGAGAAGTTAAAACCAAACCAAAAGCCTTGAAAAATGTGATTGTCACAAATTGGTTCCACCTTCTGGTTTTGAGCTGGATTTATTATCCATCAGGCAGCTTTTTATCCTTACGCAGACATGTAGCTCTGCCTGCAAAACCTGCTGTTCACTTAATTACCAATTAGAGCCGTGATTTCAGCAAATTATCAGCTTCCTCAGTGCAACGATTACCTGGCTCACCTCTGGAAAACTGGATGGGATCTCTTGCACGTGTTGCCGCGTCTCTGCGCAGCTTCACTGTGAGCCCCTGCAATGATGAATTGCAGCCCCCCCCCCGAAGTGAGATGAGAAAACCAGTCACATTTCCCCCCAGTTCTAAGCATGCTTCTTTTGTTGTTGTTGTCATCTTGAAAATTCAATCGTCTCTTATTTTCTTGGGGTTGTTTCAGCAGACAGCCAGGCACCCAAACCTGACGGGGAAAGGGAGCAGCCCCGCAGCCTCCCCTACTCCGTGGAGACACCCTATGGCTTTCACTTGGACCTGGACTTCCTGAAGTACGTGGACGACATTGAGAAAGGGAACACCATCAGAAGGATTCACATCCACCGCAAAGCCAAGCAGCCAAAATTCAGCACCCTGCCCCGAAACTTCAGCCTGCCTGAGAATGGCTCCCACGGATGCACAGCTGCTCCCAGCAAGAGCTGGACGGCTACCTGCTCCTTCCCCCAGCGAAAGGCATCGCTGGGGACGGAGGACACCCTCCGTCCCTTCCTACCCAACGAGGCTCCCCTTCACGTGACCGATGAGCCGAGTTACCGGAGAAAAGCCCTCTTGGCAGAGACGTGGAGGCAGGCAGAGCTGGGGCGGCCGCAGCTGCTGCGAGCTTCCAGCATGCCGGACGCGCTGCCGCCCGGGCAGCCCCCACAGGGGGACAGGAGGGTGCCCTCACCCCTCCGGCCACCTCCCCAGCACTGCCACGACCAGAGTGGCTCTGAAAGCACGTTGCGCCCTGTTCTGCGTTCACCCGGCTCCAATGGTGTCGTGTTAAATCTCCCCCGGGAGATGAGCTCGGAGCAGGATGTCTCCCTGGGGCAGAAGGAGCATCCCGGGGGAGGCAGCTTGGGGCTGGGGCAGATGCAGCCCCCGTGGCAGGGCCAGCACCCCACGGTGCTGCAGCTGCAGGTGGTGATGGAGAGCGGAGGCGAGGAGGGTGATGGGGCCGATGCCGGCGGCCGCTCTGCCACAGCCAGGGCTGAACCAGCCTCCCCAGCTGCCCTCCAGCTCGTAGAGGAGAACACGAACCCTGGGGAAAGAAAGTTGAGTGTGAGTGGAATCGCTCCAAACGTGCTGAAGAAAGCTGAGGAGGGGAGTGTCGGGGCTGGAGAGAACAAGGAGAGCTGTGGTCCTCAGCCTCAGGATGCTGGAGAGCCCGGCGGGGTTGCGGCACTGAAGCAGCATATTGCTGCTCTGGAGGAGCAGCTGGGCAAGAAGAAGGAAGAGCTTGAGCAGATCAGGGCACTGCTGGAGCAACAGGATCATGAGATCAAGGAGAAGGAGAAAAGCATCAAGTTACTGGTCAGCTCCAAAGCTCAGCTGGAAGAGAAGCTGTGCCAGGAAAACACCCAGGAGGCCAAGCTGCCGTCCGGGCGGAGCAGCGGGGCTTTGCAGTGCTACGACGCTGCGGTGAACACCGACCTCTCGCAGGTAGCCAAGCAAGCCCACGATAAAGGCATCAACGTAAACATCCCAGTCGCCACTAAGTCCATAGGATGTGGCATCCAGACAGCAGACAGTGTGAGTGCAGAGGCGATGGAGCTGGGTCAGGGACTGGCAGACGCTTGCACTGGACCTGGACATTTTGGTGAAGCTGACAGCGAGGCTGAACTTCCTGCACCGTGCTTCCCCCAACTGAAGATTGACGAGCACCTCAGCGATGACAATCAAAACCACAGGAACAACTACGCTACCCAGAGCCTCGCTGCTCACGCAGGGACTGCAGAACGCTGTCGAGGAGCAAGAATTGGCTCAAACGGAGGTGAAGACAAAGCAAGGTCTGGAGAATACAAACCCCGAGATGGGCTGGAAGAAGAAGGTCCCCCTGACCACGAGGATCTCCCTGCTGTTGACCCCATCGGCCAATACGTAAAAAAAATCCAGGAGCTTCTGCAGGAGCAGTGGCTGTGTTTGGAGCACGGCTACCCCGAGTTGGCAAGTGCTATTAAGCAGCCGGCCTCCAAGCTCAGCTCCATTCAGAACCAATTAGTTAATTCCTTAAACTCTTTGCTGTCTGCCTACTCTACGGGAGGGCCCGCGGATACGGAGAATTCGAACACACACTATCAACAGTTGGGTAAATAACACTGGCGCAGGGTTCAACGTCTCGGGGCCGAATCTCGTCCTGTTTCTTCAAGCGTTGAGCAGGGGTGATGCGATGGTGTAATTAGTATCAGTCAGATCAGAAACAGCCCCTCCTAAATAGGTGTGAGAGACAAATCTCTGCACATCGTAAGCTATGTAATCTTAAATTAAAAAAAAAAATCAAACGAAACCCTGTAGGAGCTGATAAAGCCGTGGCTCGGTTATACGCAGGATCAGCTTCCAAAAGTGGCCCTACTTGTGACTACTCCATCAAATAACCATTTGTCTTAATTGGATTGGCCATCTCAATTTGCAAATACAGGGGAGTCATGCTCATCTGGGGTGAATCAGTGTGGGGTCCGCCAGAACCAAACCCAGTTCAAGCTAACTGAGCAGCTAGGCTTGGAGAAGACCAGTCTCCACGCACAGCTCTTCATCTCAAATAGTTTTAGCTTTCATGAAGATGAGAATCCAAACCTGAAGGCTGGCTGTGCACTGTTGGAGGGGCCTTGCAAATAGATAAGAATAGATAAGTGACCTGTTGCTTACAAGACTATTCAAAGTCTGATGGAAGGACTGATCCATGTAGAATTATGGGAGATTTATGTAGGAGATTTCCAATACATTACTACTGAAAAGAAGAAATAAACCCCCAAAACATTATTACCAAAGTAAAACCCAGTTGTACTCATAGGACACACACATATATAATTCCCAGTCGATTCTTTTATATTCCCAGTCACTTGGAGCTGTTTGAGATTCGTATTTTAAAGGTGGCAGGGCAGGTTCAGGTTGTGGCCAGGTGGCATCTGTAGTTATGCATGACATAAAAAGCACCTCCTAAGATGAAGTAAGATGCTTATGGTTATGGTTTGTAGTTTGTTGCTAGAGGTGGGGAATAATCATTAATAATGATGGCACATCTGCTTAATTAATCTATTATTTTGTATTTTGCTAGAAACCTCTCCAACTACAAGTCTTAAATCTATCATGAAAAAGAAAGGTTATGGTTTCCATGCAGGAGGCAATGGGACCAAAAAGAATCTTCAGTTTGTTGGGGTAAATGGTGGGTAAGCATCCGTTCAGAAGGTGAAACTGCCTTTTAACGTGTGGTGTCCTCTGTATCGCTGAAGAAGTCACGCTTTTTCCCCCCTCTTTTCCCCTCCAAACCTCTGGATTAAAAGGCCATTTGCAATGGAGCCTCTTTTCTCCCTTCTTTAATCCAGCACAGATAACCCGTAAGCCACCCTGCAGAAAAGATGTGGGTGTTTCAGAGCAGCGAGGTACCCCCTGGGCACTGACGATCTCTGCACACCCATCTTTAGGGCCTTCATCTGAAAGCCAGCGGGGTCCCTGGGAGGATTCCCACTAACTTTGGTGGGCTTTGGAGGAGGTCAGCATTGCCTGGCTGGGCACACTGCCACTAACCTGCCTCCATGCTCCAGCGATGGCCAACAGAAGTTGGTTCAAGGACTCGGAAAAGACTATTTCAGTAAATAAGAGATTACCTCGGGGTGAAGGAGACTCGTATTTGAGGTTGCATTCCACCACCCGGTTCCCTGTGTGTCCAGTACCTAAGGCTCTTTGGCCTTCAAGCCAACTAGATACACCAATGTGTGCTCTAAGATGCATCTCTAAGAGCAGCACCGGCACATCTTCTACTGAGGAGTACCTGTGCTGGCGTGAGGAAGGCAGGACACCTTTCACTGTCCTGGCGCTGTGCAGGCAGCGACGTGTGCAAGTTTGGATGCTGGTTTCTGCTGCCATAACGCTCCTCCAACTTCCCAGCTCGATGGCTGCTGCTGTTGGCTTCACCGGGTGGTACTCTTGTTGTGCAGGGCTTCTTCTACCAACAGTCGCTGAAGTGGGTACAACTTGTAGTGGGTAGTGGAATCCCAACCGGTTTGAGAAAAGCTTTGGGATTCCTCAGAGTGTGATGTTCTGTCTCGGGGAAGATGTTATTGTCACTAATACTTTCAGACAACTACAAGAGAGGTCTCTCTAGCGAGGCTGCTCGAATGGTGGGCTCAGGTCCGTGCTGGAGCTGCAGATATGTTTTTTGGTCTCGCTGTTGCTGACAGGCCACCTGTCCCACCTTGCCACAGGGTCTGTGTTTCTCGCAGCTCCCCGGCAGCGTGCCGGCAGGTCCCAGCAGGGAGGTGGCACACTGGGGCTTGTGCGATGGACATCCCTCCAAACCAGCCGAGTAGTCCCTGAAGTAACCTTGCCTGCTGCTAATTAACGGCTTCTATCACCCTCCTGCTGGCTTAAGAAGCTAAAAAAAAAAAAAAAAAAGACTAACCCCAGGTTTGGCTGTGTCTCTAACCTTCTAACCTGCATAGCACTCCGGGCTTCATCCAAGGCCCATTGGAGTCAGTGGGTCTTGGCCAAGCCCTCTGGTTGCGGATGGGGAAGGAGTGAATAATATGTGGTGTCCTCAAATAGCTACGAAACGACTTCAAGCGAAGACACGAGTTGTGAAGACAGCCCATCAGATGGCGATGTGGAAAGTGAGACGGAGAGAAGAGCCGATGATTTGGAGCCTACGCAGGTGGAAGCTGGAGGTGAAAGCAAGGGGGCTTCGTCTGGGACCTCCTCAGAGCAGAGATGCGAAGACGATGACCTGCAGGAGCCGTCAGCAGAAGCAGTGCCTTGCACTCAGCAGACAGCTGACAGGTAACCAGAAAACCCGATGGTGGTTGTGCTGTCCATCACGTTTCTGCAGCCACAGGACTCATGGAGCTGCATTCAGTCACTCCTGCAGGGATGGGGCTGGGGCTTCATCTCCTCAGTGGAAAGGCATGGGAAAAGACACGGGGAAAGGCTTTAAAGAGCTAAATATTTTTTGAGTTACTACAGTATCTAATGGGGATTGATTCAGGCCCTACACTTGACTGTGGAAAAGAGGGAGTGAGTCATATTTGGTGAGAATTAGCTCATTTCTCCCCTCTCATGTGAAATTTCTCAGTCAAGTTCTTTGCAGGTTCAAGAATAAGATGATTATTTTTTTTTTTTTTTTCCCACTGTAAAAGTTCTCATAACTGATGGAGTTGACTATACAGATCTGGGACTCTGGATTGAAGCACTTATATTTTAAGACTTAAAACACTTAAACTTTGTACCTAAAAGCTGCGTCAAGCCAATGGGACTGCTCGTGCCCATAAAGTTAAGCACTCACTTAAGGGTTGAACGTGTTCTGATCTAAACTGCATGTTCTCCTTCCTGCTTCAATACCTCCTGCGAGCTCTGTCCCATGATGGATTTACAAAAATATTTTCCTTTTAGATGCAAACCCTCTGAAGATTTCCTCGCCGGCTGCCAGCTCCTCAGCAAGCACCTCTCAGAAATCAGGACCACAAGCGACAAGCATCTGGTAGAGATATTTTTCAGTCCCGTTTCAGACACGGTTCCCGCTCTCTGTCACATTCCGTGGGTAAGATTATGCTGACGGTGTGTCGTAGGCTGTGCCCCACCACGCCATGGACAGCTGTGTGAGGAGAGGGGTCAAGGTGGTCTCTGAGTCAGTTTTTGAATAGCCAAAAAAGAAAGGAAAAGGGAAAAAAAAGGAAAAAAAAAAAAGGAAAAAAAAAAAAAAAGAAGAGAAAGGCTTCCCCGGCTTAGCCATCCAAGTTACCACAGGAAATCCCTTTCCC
>WTSP01021221.1:68289-105358 GCA_025331215.1 Actenoides lindsayi | reverse complement strand
GGGGGGGCTGGAGGGGGGGGGGCTGAGCGGGCAGCCCCATTTTGGGTCTCCCCCCGGCCCCCCCCCCCCCCCCCCCCCCCCCGCCCCGCTCTTCACCCCCCTCTCTCCCGGGCACCGGCGCGCTCCCCCTGCCGTGCCCCGCCGCCGTCACACGCTCCCCTGCCCGCCCCGGGGAAGGTTCTGCGGCCCCGCGGCTCCCCGGCGGGCAGGGGGGGTGCCCGGCCGTGAGGGAGCAGCGGCCTCTCGGTGCGGCCTTGCGCCAACGCCGAGCGCTCGGGGCCGCTCCGCTGCCCGCGGGCCCCGGCGACGGCGGTGGGTGCCCGGAGGGGCTGAGCCGGGGGGAACTCATCGCGTTCAGCGGGACCGGAGGCGTTCCCGGGCCATAGTCCGGCGGGCGTGCGGTTGAACTTGGCTCTGGTGGGGCCGCCGCTTGTGGAAAGTAGGCAAAGCCCAGGGACGGGGCTTGGCTGGCGCCGAGAGCTCCTTATTACCGTCATTTACAGCGATTATCGCAACAATGTCGCGGCCCAGGGCCGGGGGGAGCGCGCTGAACCGCCGGCCGGGCCGGGGACGCTGAGCTGCACCCACCCGCCTTAGTTAACCGAGGATCGCTGTGGCGAGAGGAAGAGCCTCAGCCCTGGGGAGGAGTGAGATACAGCGCGTCTGGCCACCCTCCGATGGTCGCCAGAGAGGTCACCGCAGCCGTACGGGTGGCCCAAACACAGCTGCGACCAGTGCTTTGATTTACTCACCACTTGACACCTTCAGCCATACTCGCAGTTCGCTTACTGTACTCAGTTCGTTTCTGGAGTAGTGTATTCTTTTACAGTCAGGAGTACTTTTGCCTAAATCAGTTGGTGTACCTTTTTTTTTTTTTTTTTAGAGTCCAGAGCGCGTTTGCCTGTTGCCTGTAGAGGAAGGACCCAGGCTAATTTTACAGTTACAACTCCAGCTGACTGGAAACACGGCTCCCGGTCGTCGCCTTGTGTTTTACGTGTAGTCAGACTGTGTTATGACAAGGAGAAGAGTGTGTGATACTCGCGTACGCCCACTCCAGCAGATGCACATCTTCCCTTAGTCTCAGCAGAGCACCCAGGAGAATCCCACGGGCTTCAGTAATGGTGACTGACCCGATCCCTTGGAATAATGGCCTAAAATTAGTAACGGGAAAGCAAACTGAGTATTAAAGTGATTTGTGTCGTAGCTGCGTGCAAACACGGTCAGACCTGAGTTCTTTTGTGCGAGGTGCTGTCCAAACACCACGCAGAGTGTACTTGGCTCCCAAAGGCAACGTCGGGAACTGGGCTTCATGGTAAAAGCAGCGTCAGAAAATACACCTAACGGTAACGTTTATGAGACTCTGGAAAATGAAATTCACGAGGGAGGTTATGGGAACCTCACAGATTGGGTGAGAGTGTAATTTTCTATTAAATTGCTAAGTGGAAAATCCCAGAGGCAATCAATATGCTACTTTTGGAATTCTTCTAAACTTTGCGGTAAGACTTTGTGAAAGGAAACTGGGCTAACGTACTATTTAAAACCCCTGCATTATGTATTTCTGGGAGGATGCTGAAGCAGCAGAGGTATCCGTGACATCCACCTGGATGTCATACTCTGGTGGCTAAAGTGTGTGGGTCCAATTCATCTCCGGTACGGCGCAGCGAGCTCAGGTCTGAAATGCAGCATCACTGTGCCTACATTTTGTGTACAAAAAGTGTATTTTCTCTCTCTCTTTTTTTTTTCCTTCCCCGATCTGCTGACCCCTGCTAACTTTATTTACGAGACTTTGAGCATTGCTGAGTGTCGTGTTTGACTCTCATCCTTCTTGGGACAATAGGGGAACTTTGATAAAGCATAAGGCCTTCATTTACTGTTTGGCTCACATGATGGCCTTTACCCTGCATTTGCCAAAGGAATGTGCTGCAAAGATAAAAAGATCTTTTCTGTTTCCCTATGTTAGTCAATTTTCTGCAATATGTTGGGGTATAGTTTATGAAAAAGCGATGGCAGTGTTTTATCAGCTGTTCTCTTTCTCCTTTTCTTCTCCGTGTTGGATTTTTTTTGCTTAAAGGGACGCCCGTGATTTGAGATGACATTTCAGGCTGAACGCTGGCTGCTGCAGTTCCAAATAATGTTTTACAAGAGTTAGCACATCCCCTTTTTCATTAATTTTTTTTGTCATGTGGCTTCTTTTGAATTAGATTCATTCTTTCCTACCTGCAGAGTAAGCCTGCCCCTGCAAGCAAACCTAGATGCAGTTATTCGGATGAGTAACTGTTGCGATTTTCATTTATGAAAGTATTAGCCCAGTTGGGTACCTCGGCACCCATCCTGTCATCTCATCTGCGTAAAAGTGAAGTCGAAATTAGGACAAGGTGACTTTAGGTCAAAGTCTTCTAGTTATCTACACAACATTTGGGAGCAGCTGGTAGCTGGAATCCAAGCGTTCCATCCTGTATTGCCAAAGTTTCTCTGCCGTGACTTAAAAAAGAACTCCAAGAACACAAAGGCTCCTGGGTACTGTAAATTGTGAGCCTGTTGTGGGGCATTTTGGGTGGGTATCCTACAACTGGACTTGGACTATCTGCTGGTTTGTCATGGGCCAGCATCACATTATTCGATTTGGAGAAACCCAGAGATGAAAGTCATCTTTATTCCCTTAGAATGGGTGCTTTGTGTCACCCTCAATAGTCGCCGGCTGCGCTGCCGTGGCAGCCAAGTGACTCGGGATGAAGTGCACTGGCTCCGAGGGGCGACCAGCTTTTAATTTCATCTTCTATTTCAGTTCACGTCTCCGTATTGGATTGTTATCATTACAGATTAAGAACCCATAGTTCCTTTTTTTCTGGTGAAAACATGGACTATGCAGAGCATTTTTTTATATAGTCATGAGTAGTCATAAAGGGTTTCCTCAATCAAACCATTATTTGAGGTTTTATTATTATTTTGAGTAATGTGCTTTTCAAAATGGCATGAAATTAGCCAGCTAAATAAAGGCTTTATTTTGTGACACATCCCAAGTCAGTATGATTATCTCTGAGCATTTCCTACTTACCATTTTATTATGCTTCAAGTTACTTTCAAAATATCCCCTCCCCATTCTAATTTTCCCATTAATTTTGTGGTGTGTAAATGGCTTTTTTGTTTGTTTGGGTTTTTTTTATTTCAGATGCTAGATAAGCTAACCAATTAAATATAATTAATTTAGTAATACTTCAGTATTAACAGCAGCAGCACTCTTCGCATCAGGATGCCCCAGACTTTTTCTTTGCTTCCAGCCTCACAGGTATGCCCAGTTAATTACAATATTTTGATTATTATTCAGAAAGTAGGATGGTATAGGACAAAGAAGACTGAAGAATCCTCGCGCTGTGGAGAATTACATGGGTGTATGAACAGCTCCTTCAGCTTTTCAGTTGGAAATATTATACTGGCAAAAGTCTCACGAACTCGGAGGCTTTAGACCCTAACGTCGGGGAATCCATGTGAGGCCTGGTGAAGCAGGAAGAGCCTGCTGACTCTCACATCATTAACAGCGCCACGCTTACCACTTGTCTTGGAGTCTGAAGAGGTAAACTGCAGATCAGGAGCTGCAGAGGTGACAGGTTAATAGGTTACCTGTTTTGTTTGGTTACGTGTAATGAATGTCGTTGAGAATTTTATAAACTGTGGTAGCGGTCTTCCCTTGCAGGTTTCCAGTGATGTCTTTATGGTCACACCAGCCGCGTAGGCAGTGCTTTTTCTCAGCTCACAACTTGACAGTAGGTCACATTGATGCCGTGCTATCTTCCTACACACCTTCCCTTTCAGGGGGCTCCTGTGCCAGCATATCCAAGGACTGGGCCTTTGCAGAGGTAGGTTTCTGGATGCCCTGAAGAAGTCTGAAGCATAGGAGCACAAGTTAAATTGTTTTCTGTTCCCCCGAAGTTTTTCCTGTACCATTTCAGATGGGACTTGACATCTTATTATGTCTCTATCCTTACTCTACTTTTCCTTTGGGACAGTCTTTTGAAATGCTTTCTTGCTTGTTCTGCTGCTTGTTAATCTTCCCTATATAAATTTGAAATAAAAAACTGCAGGACAGACCAATGTTTTCATCCGTTTGCCGGCTCAGGGAGACCAAAACATTCCAGAACTGTTTCAACAATAAAGAATATAACTGAATCTCTGTACAAAGTGTTCTTTGTGTGTGTGGTTACAAACCCTCTGTATATTTCCGTATCAGAATGCAAACCCTATTTTGGCTGCAAGGCTGGGCTTGCCCTCCCCACTGGCATTTTGTGTGTAGCTTGGACTAAGACTGCAAGGAAGGGCAGTATAGTCTGAGTCAGAGTTTGATGGTCATCCACTCTGATCGAATACTTGTAGGGTAATTGGATATTAGGATATTAATTCTCCCCCAGGACAAACCAGCTTTCGGATTTGAATTCTGGGAGGAGTGAGTGGGGAGACCGAGGTGTCTAAGCAACAGATGTGGTTGGAGGATAAAGAAGAAAAGGCCTCAACAAAAGCTAATGAAAGCTCATGTGGACGAGTGAAAAATGTCTGCCCGCACACATGCATGTCCTGTGCTTCTCTGCAACATGGGCACATCGGGAGCTGCACAAATTTTGTCCTGCCTCCTCCCACTTACAGCCCAAAGCGGTTTGAGGGAACTGAGGGCAGTGTGAGTAGAGCTTGTTATTTTGTCTAGAACTTTGGGGTTTTGTGCTGTATAAAGAGTCACAGTGATTAGCAATCTTCATCTGGATGTGTCTTTGCTTCATTACCACGTCTGTCGCAAGAGATGAAGTGTAAAGCCAGGCTGGCATTCTAGAAAAGGGCATGTTTGAGCTTTGGGTAGTTCAGGACTTGCTGTTAATCGCAGGAGCCTGAGCACCACTCGGGTAAGCAGTCCCAATTCTGAAGAACGCCACAGGCACAAATTGCAGCAAGCTCAGCTCAGGGTCCAGCAGCCCAGTGAGTCCCCTGCTAGCAGGAGTTCAAAGAGGACCACGCGCTAATCATACCTCCATTTTTGTGGCAGTTTGCTTTAGTCAGAGCAGCTGAAGGCAGAGGTAACAGTGCAGCCATGGAAAGAGTCAGTCACTGGAGCTATGGACGGAAAATGAATGCAGAATCAGCTGCAGGAACAATAGCATTTAGCAACGTTAGACAGCTCCTTGAGGCCGTGGGATGAAGAAGCCCAGACAACAGCCAACCTCCGTTCAGTCCTGACTGAGGCTGATGTGGGGACGTTATGCAGTGCCTCCCCAGCCCGGCCTTCTCGCCGTTTCCAGCTTGCCACAGGGAGCTGCTATCTGTGTCTCGATTCTGCCTTGATCCTCTTCCGTTTCTCCTGCCACACATTAGTAAAGGCACTTGCACTAAAATCAATGGGAGTTTGAAAACTAAAAGTACTGTGTGCTTTGGTATGCTACTAATCCACTTATTTGGATCCTCTTACTGCTCCTCTGGGCTGCCCTGATCCTCTCTATCAGCCCACCCAGCTGCTCTGATCTGCTCTCTAAACTTCTGCCGTGGCTATATTAGCATCCCTGTCAACTCACGGGGCTGCAGGCTCGGCGCCTTGAATCCCCTCTCCCAATGAGACTCTCTCTACTAAATTATAATCCTCGCAGCTCAGAATACTGATGCAAGCTAAAATAAATTCATGAAAAGTTGCTGTGGCTCCTACTAAGATGTTTTACTTCCCTAAATGTTTTCAAGCAGTACTTACATTGCAGGCTGGAGAAATAGCTTAAGACACATTCATAACCACCTGCCTGCTTTTCAGTTCTAAAAAATGAAATTTCATTGCAAGGTACAATGTAGTTCAAAACTGACTCACACGTGCACTTTTTAAAGAGAGATTATGTTCATTTAATATCTGTGTCAGGCTGGAGTCTGACAACATCTGAATATGATGCTTTTATTCAGCAGTAAGATACATGCACCAGCATTTCCATTAATGTGCCCCCCTCTGGATTTACCCTCAGAGATGTGCAGAGATGGAAGACTCCATCACCCATTCAATCCTTGACCTCTCTGTGGAGGCAACCAATGCAACTCAAAGGGTATTTTCTCTGAGATGGACATGTCCTGCAGGGATCAAACTGACAGCACAGAAGTATGAATTTTTAGTAAAAACTTTGAGAGATTTCTTGCCTGGGTTGAATAGAAGGTAATGAACTCAGAAGTACAATACTTTATGCTCAACCGTTTTATCTTCTGTACACATAAAACCAGAAGAAAAATAGATGGTTTTAATGAGCTTTTCTGTGATCCAGCAAGGTCCGTTTGGTGGCTGGAGGGGGGAAGGGTGTCTCTCATGTTTATTCACCTATAATGTCAGTGCAGCCAAAATGTCTCAAAAATGAGAGTTATGAAGTATAGACTTTGCTTTGGGGAAGGCTGAAGAGAGAGAATTGTATGGATCTAAAACAGGGCATGGAATTCGGCAACCCAGTCTGTGTTGGCAGTGATTAGTCTTGTTACCATGTCTCTCCTGGCAAGAGTTTGCTGCTTGGTTATCTGTAGTACAGACTGATGCTGAGAGTAGGTATGTTCTCCACTATACATCATTGGCCCCACTGTTGACGTGCTAGAAAGAACATCTACAGAAATATCAAACCCCCCCAAAAAACCAGCACGATCATTTTCCTGCAAGGTGTTTTGAATTAACAGTCACAAACGGCCACTGCTGTCAAAAGAGCACAGTCTCCCCAGTGACATCTTGGGACTGGTTCATGAGGGGCTCTGATGAAACTGCCATAAGCTGAGTTACTAATAATGTTTCCTAAAACAATGGAATTTTTCTCAGATATCTCCTGTACCAGCCAGTTTGGCAATAATTAGCTGTTCTTAAATGTAAAGCCTTTTAGAAGCAATAATAGGTTCTTACACTACCTCAATTTTACCAACAATAAAGCTGCTGGGATAAGAATTGACCCATCCATCCTTTAGACAACCTAAACAATGTGCCTAAATACTTCTCTATCAGAACCAGAGGATAATTATCATTCAGTTATTTCAAGCCTGTTTCTAAAATCCACTCTAGCCTTGCTAACCAGCAACGTCCCTGTGGTTGTCACTACTTTCCCGAGTATTTAACGGTGCAGCACAGAGGTCTGTCACGGCAGACAGGAACTGCAGGGGTTGACTTGCCATGAGAACTAACCAAACGATACTTTAAAAAGCAAACCAAACCAAAATAAAATGCCACCTGCTTCCTTTACCCCTAATGATGTCATACTCTTTTGAAGACTTCTGTTAGTTAGAAATGCTGGGAACTTTTTCCTGCCATTGCCTCACCTGTGAGCTCCTCTTGTCTTTCCCAGTGGCTTTTGGACACTCCTGATGGGGACTACTGGGAACTACTCCCCACTTCTTCCTTGACCTTCCCTCTGGCTGAGTGTTTCTCAGTCTGTGACCTCCTGGAGATTATGTACTACCGTTTAGGCAGCTCTGAAAGGTAAATAAGAAATAGCAAGCCTAGTATGAGTGGCTTAAATTCACTAAATGGAGAGGGGATGGACACATCCTCAATGCAAGAACTGTAGAGAAGTGCAATTTGCAAATGTAAGCAGAAGTGCCACTGTGCCTGCTTAGATCAAATTGTCACACGTGTGGAGATGACCTGTGGATGTGCGGTTCAGAAGAGGGCCACAAAAATGATCAGAGGGCTGGAACACCTTTCCTAAGAAGAAAGGCTGAGAGAGTTGGGGTTGTTCAGCCTGGAGAGGAGAAGGTTCCCAGGAGACCTTCTCGTGGCCGTCCAGTACTTAAGGGGGGCCTATAAGAAAGATGGGGACAATCTAGTAGGGCCTGTTGTGACATGACAAGGGGGGAGATGGTTTTAAACTAAAAAAGGGCAGATTTATACTAGATATAAGGAAGAAATTTTTTACACTGATTGTGGTGAAACACTGGCCCAGGTTGCCCAGAGAGATTCCCAGAAGAAACATTCCAGGTCAAGTTGGATGAGGCTCTGAGCAACCTGCTCTTGTTGAAGATGTTCCTGCTTTCTGCAGTGGGGTTGGACTAGATGACCTTTAAATGTCCCTTCCAGACCAGGTGATTCTATGTCATAAGCCTATGTGACATACCTGTAAACAAAGCAAACACAGGGGCAAAGAATGGGGAACTGGATAAATTAATCCCTTCCAAAAAGTTAAGGACCTCTATGATAAATGAAGGATGAGGAGCTCTCTTTGCCAGAAGTGGAAATATTTAGTCATGGTATAGAAACAATTTTATCCAATATCTTTTTTATTCTATTATTTTGAGGATTAATAAAAGGAACCATGTACCTATGTGAGAAAGGTTTCCAGGAGTTATCTGTGCCCTGTGTTCTTCTGAATGAATTCTGCAATCTCAGTCAGCTCAGTAAGGCCCCAGTTCTGCCTCCTGTGTGCAAGTGAACGCGCACACTGGCTGAGCTGGGGTTCTCCCCTGCTTTAATATCAAATAGAAATGTGAAACTGAATGCCCATAAAGTATTGAATACAACTTGAAAATAGAGAAGTATAATCTGAATACAACGACCGAGAGCAACCCAAATAATTCTGATCAGCTTTACTACTTGAGCAAATAGATGACATCTGGGTTTTTTTGAGTGAAACAATGTATTTCTGAGCTGCCTTCCATAATCTTCCTGTAAATTGACAGTTGGCTTGCAGCAGATAAAACTGAGCAATCACTTAATCATCAAGAAATTGGAATGAAACACCTCGTATATGTTTTACGCTTGTGTTTCTATTACTTACAAGGATCTTATGAATGTTCCAAGATTTTGAGTAACTTCTGGATTTCCCTTTTCAGTCTTGATTTCATATGGAATGTGTGCGGTGAATGACTTCAAAGCAGCTTTGCGGTTAACTCTGTGGGGTTGTTCCAGAGGTCTGCAGAAACCTGGATCTAGGAAAAACCACTGGTAACACTATTGCTTCCAGACCCAGGCTCAGGCACAGTGAGCTCTCAAGACTCTGCGAGTGGTTCTGGGAGAGCTTAACGGCTTGGCTACAGCCCTGACAGAAAATATAACATTTATTCATCACATGTGAGACAGAAATACTCAGCCATCATGATACCAAAACAGCAGTATTGCCCTGAAAGGCAAAACAGGAGCGGTAGAAAACAAGCAGTCAAGCTAAGGATTTATAGCAGTGATCTAACTGACTCTAATGAGTAGAGTAATGCGCATATGATAAATTGATAGCTTGAAATACAGCTTGGAAAAGCACCCGTTTCACATGGTGAAAATATCTTATGCACCGATGTCATCAAAAGGGTCATTGCCTGGATGAGGGACCAGCTCAGAGACAGAATTGTCCACTTTTGTAACACACTGCTAAGCAGTTTCCATAGTCTAAGGGCTCCCTGGAGCAACAGAGATGTGGAGAAACCCTTTTGTGGTGTGGAGAATTGGTTTCCGTTGTGTGGTCCAAGGAGCAGAGCATGCAGGGTGAACTTTCATGTGAGCCAGGAGTTTGTCTGGCAAGTGGTGCTCCAGCCGTGCACCCCACAGCCAAGTAGCTGTGAATGGAGACAAGCAAAGGATGAGAGGTCCCTAACGAAGCAGGCAGGGACTGTAACGAATCGACAGCATCAAAGTACCCTTCGGAATACGTTCTGAAGAACAGAGAAGCTTTGAACAGAGTCCAGCCCAGACTTGACCCAACCATCTCAACAATTCATGTCCCTTAGGAAATGTCCTCACCCCAAGGCAAAGAGGAGTCAAACAAATTCACCATCCTGGAAATTTGAGAACAAGCCAGAGCAGATTTCCTCATGAGTAGCCAGTGAAAGAAAAAGAAGATACCACCACTTCTTATGCACCCCACTTCTTATACACCAGAAGATTTTGTCTTCAGAAAGAGAAGTCATGAGGAGATGGATGACACCAAATACTTTTTCCCTCCTTTCCTTTTTCAGGGAGGTATTAGTGAATGTCCTTAGAAAACCAGAGCCAACATAGATAAGTATTTGCATACATACAGCAACTCTTTTAGGTGATGTTGTACTTTGTAGATTGCCACTTCCCTTCCATGGGACAAGACAACTGCCTTGATTACAGAGGGGATTTACATTAAAGACACGTTCACATGGCTTTTAAACCCCTCCAAGGATGGTGACTCCACCACCTCCCTGGGTAGCCTGTTCCAGGGCTTGACAACCCTTTTGGTGAAGATTTTTTTCCTAATAGCCAACCTAAACCTTCCCTGCCACCACAAAGGATGCTTTGATTTGGAGGCAAGACAGCACAGAATCAGGAGTTCTGAAGAAGGGCACCAAATCAGTTGTGGAAGGTTGTGTCATCAGTAGTGACCTTTTAGACACCTTTTACAGGTACAGCATTAATTTCCAACCTAACCAAAGTTGTTCTACCAACATAAACTGATCAGCTGCTTTCCTTGCCTGTTATACCCCTCCCTGACACCTTGTGGGTTTGATTTGATTTTTATAAGCTGAGAGATCGTTGGTCTAGGTGTCACCTCACAGTAACTGCATCACTCTTGTGAATACTGTGTGTGAGTTGGCTTTCCTCCTTCATTTAGTACTGTCTCCAATTGAGGTACAAAGTCAGACCAGAGCAGGAAATGAAGCAAGGTCTATGGTTATGTCTACACTACAGATCATGGAGGGGGAAGCTGGCACTCAGACACAAAATTCATTTGCCATAAAGTCCACTACAGAGTGTTCCTAAAGCCTCCCAATTAATACCCTTACCCAAGTGTGGACACATCCCCCCAGGCATCTCTACTGAGACCTTCTCGGATCCTTTCACCATCAGATATGAAATAATTTCCTTTTTGAAGAACTACAAATGAAGATTAGAAGGTCTGTTCCTGCTTCCTCATTGCAAAGCGATTGCATTCAAGGCTGAGGTAAAGCAGGGCATGATTTCTAAATCCATACCCCTCCAGCCTGGGTTTAAACAATGCCCTTAAACCAACGGGACATTTTCTGCAAGAAAGATCCACAGCACAGCTTATTTAATGCAGATGAAAAGCCAGTTGTGGTTACAACCCTCCAAAACAGCTGCTGGAGCAATGGAGCTTACAACAGGGAAAGGCGAAGAAAAAGTCTGACAGGACCTAAAGGTGAAAAAAAATCTGTGAGGACCTAAGAAGGCAGAAGCTGCCGTGTACCATAGCATGAGGCCAGAGGCCAGAGAGATGCTGCCACCAGCCAGGCTGCTCCTAAGTAAACCAGAGCTAAGTTACAGTGACTTTCACCCATCGCTGCTCAGTGGCCTTTGATTCCAGCAATGGTGTAGCCCTGATGAATTGATGCATAGTGAGAATTGGCTCTTCTTACTCATTCTTAACCATTCTTCAAAGCTTTTCCTGGAGCACTTGGACTCTACAAGCCACAGGATAGAAATCACTGGACAAAATGAGGTAAATAAGCAAAATGAGATTTCCTCTTGTTATTACCTGTGTCACAAACGCTGCGTGCCTGGTGACAAGGTCTCAAGCTAGCAGAAGCAGTGGTTTTCACTTGCAGGATATACACACTGAGGAGCTCAGTCCTTACCAGCTACCTCAGCCCTTGAGGCCTGAAGGAAGCAGAAACCAGGCACCACACTGACATCCCAACGCGTTGTCTCAGGTGCACAGACATCCCAGGGGACAGGGACCTCGAGCCTTCCCCATCTCTTGGGGGAGTTTTAATACCAGCACCTGAGGAGAGAGCAGGGTCCTTGAGAGCGCCCTGCGATTAAACCCTTCGCTGTTTGCTTGTGTACATCCTGGAGTCAGTGGAACCGCTCTGATTTCCCTTGGGGTGCTGTTAAAGCTCTGCGAGCGAGGTGGCTGTTGGCAGGGAGGGGCACGGCCATGCTGGGAGCAGCGCGTCCCGCCCTCCCGCGCTGCAGCAGCTGCCCCCTCGGGTGCCTGGGCCCATGTGCTCCTTGGGAACAGCGAACAAAGGGATCACAGAATCCTACCGGTTGGAAAGCACCCTTTAGACAGGTCTGCACAACCTCGGAGGGGAAGAAACTGCTCCTCGTGTCCAACCTAACCCCCCCCCGAAGCCACCTGAGGCTGGTTCCTCTCGTCCTGTCACATTAGTTGAAAAAAGAGACCCAACGCCCACGATGCCATCCCCATTGCCGGCCAGCAACCAGCCCTCGGTGCTCCCCAGGCCCAGCCACCACCTCCCCGGGGCAGCTGAGCTACCGCGCCCTGCCGCCCACTGTCAGACTCCACCACCACCCGACCGAGCGCCCCGCCGAGCCACTGGGGGGCGCTGTACGCCTGCCTGACGTAGCAGCGCGCTCCCCCGGAAGTGACGCGCTTATTTTGCTCCGCCATTTCCGGCGGTGGCGGCGGCCGGGGTCGCCATGGACATCTTGAAGCGGGAGATCAGCCGGAAGCGGCAGCAGCTGGAGGAGAAGGAGCTCGTGGGGGTGAGGGTGGCCGGGATGCGGCCCGGAAGCCGTCCGGGGTGTGGAGCCGGGCCCAGGAGCGTCCCGTTCCCCTTAGACGGTGGGAACGGCCTAAGGTGGAGGCTCGGGCCGGGGCTCAGGCGGGAGTGTGGCCGAGGAAGGGAGGAAGCGACAGCAGCCTGGCGTGGGGCCTTGCTGTGCGCCTTCGCCTTTCGGAGATGGATTAGGTATTTATTTCAGGCACTGAGAGACGAGAAAAACCGGTGTGACTTTTGGTGAGCGGTGTGTGGAGCCCTTTCCTCTCCACGGCTACGTTATGTTCATAGCAGTAGCAGGGTCACAGGCGTGTGCATGCTGCCTGTGGTAGCTTAAGCCCACCCACAGTAAAACAGAGCGCTTTCATGGATGTCTGAGTTTAGGTTTTGACATTAGTGGTTGAAGTAGTGGTTTGCCAGTCTCTTTTCAGGTGTAGCCGCTGTCTTCTCAGTGGTGCTCTGTGTTAGGACAAGAGGTAATGGTAGCAAGCTGAAAACACTGGAAGCTCCATCTCAACATGAAGAAAAACTTCTTCACTGTGAGAGTGACAGAGCCTGGAACAGGCTGCCCAGAGAGGTTGTGGAGTCTCCTTCTTTGGAGACTTTCAAGACCCTCCTGAATCTGTTCCTGTGTCCTGCCCTGGGTGATCCTGGTCTGGCAGGGGGGTTGGACTCGATGAACTCCAGAGGCCTCTTCCAATTTCTACCATGCTATGATTCTAAGTATGGAACTGTGATTGGAGACTGTTGTAGATCAGGCAGGCAAACTATGAAGGAAAAAATCATAGTTGAAATTAATTGAGGAAAATACTCCAGGGGGACCACAGCCTCCAGCTGTTGTGTGTCTGGAAGGTCTTATTAACCACATTTCTACATAGATGCATGAAATAAGCTTGCAGAGCGTTTTGTACAAGGGTGATTTATCCCACCCCTTTGATTTAGTGTGAAATAGTGAGTTTTATGTGGTTTATTTAAACAGCTTTCATGTACTCTGGCCCGGGCCTTGTCCACATATGAAGTGAAACTTTATGCTAACCAGTAGGTGACAAAGAGGGTGTTTTTACCAAAGCGCTGGTGAACACATTGTACTCTCAAGCCTGCTTGTACCTATGTGCTGCAAAGTCACTCTATATTGCTGATTTTCAGAAGTGCTTCCAACTAGCTCCCTTCACATGGCAATGTAGCCATCTCTGTGACAGGATGTAGCTGAATCCACCAAACCAAGTAAGGAAGTTTGAGCCTGTTTTTTGCCCGTCTATGCAAAACTCTAAACTGTAACAGTTCTCCTCTGTTTCAGGGAAATAAGAAATATTTCAAACGCAGTGAGTTAGCTAAAAAAGAAGAGGAGGCCTACTTTCAGAGATGCGGCTACAAGGTACAGAAACTGTTCTTCTGGGAGTGTGTATGTTTATTTTGAAGTCTACATTTGATTACTGACAGTATAAGTGTTGTTAATGACAACTGTTGTTCTTTGTTCAATCTGTTGATGTTATACATTAGCCTGTAAATGAGAAGCCACCTGGAGAGGTATGAGTTTCCAAAACCATTTTCAACGCAGGAAAAGATATGCATGATATACAGCTACTTAAGTTTGTGTTATGTTTTGGCTTTTATTTTATTTTAATTTTTGTTTTTCTCATTTTTTTTAAATTTTTTTGTGTGTGTGTGGAAAGCATGAAGTGGCTTGGGATCAAAGCTTGCCTTCCTTTCTTTTCAAACTGTGCTGTTAGGCATGAACACTGGGTCTGATAGAGTCGCCTTCCCCACCTCCTTATCACAAAAAAAATTGGATCCATTTGGATAATTTTATCCCTTCAGATGCTTTTCATGGTCTTGTCAAAATGTCCCAAAAGAAATCAGTGTGGCGTGGGCGCATGTTAAAAAGATCTGCTGATTTTCCCACTGTACACCTTCGTGTTTGGGTTTTGGCCGTCGACCATCCAAGCACTGAGAGAATGCAGCAACGGCATTTGTTTTCTTGCTGGCAAAATATTAGCACACAATTGGTAACCTGGGGCACGTTTTGCAACACAGGAATGATCTGGAAGGCTTTGTCTGCCTCGGAGCGGTCCCAGGGCAATAGTCTCCCGAGATTGGAAAGAATGTGGTTGTCTTTCCCAAGTGGGTGTGTCTGCCTGCCTGCCTGATACACGTGTGTGTGGGGGGGTGTGTGCTCCCTGGGGGCAGACAGAGGCTTGTCATCCTGTTTGCTGTTACTGGGCACGAATAGGAGCTTTGTTTTCGATCGAACTTTACCCAGTTAGTGACTTATTCTGAAACCTTGCTCTATTTGCGGTGTATTTTGAAGGTCAATGCCCAAACCATTCTTGGAACGCGCAGCCTATAGTCATGAGAAAGTGTTCTGTGAAGCCAGTCGCTCTTCCAAGTGGAAATGACTGCGTGATGCTTTTGGAGCATCAGCTTGAATTCCTCAGAACCTTACGTGGCTGATAAAATGCTGTTCTCTGTGCTGCTGCAGCACCAGTTCCAGTTTGAAATGTAACCCTGGAAATGGTTTTAAAATAAGTTGCTTCTTTAAATTTTTAGACAGCCTCCCAGATTTCTGCATTTGATTTTGGCTACATTAATAAGATGTAGATCTACAGACTGATTTCTTTTTAAATTCAGGTGTGTTTTTTTGCTTTGCTTAGACTTAATAAGTTGTAATAATTTGACTTGCTTGAAAAAGAAAACACTGAAACCAAACTAACTGTGGTAAAGATATTGCTTTTAACTTGGAGTCCAGCTGACAGAACGGATCAAATCTTTTCCCTCAATGCTGCTGTCTCTTTATGATTTCAGGAATGTTTGTAAGTTAAAATTTGTATGTATCCTTCTGCCATGGGAGTGCATTTCTTTATATATATCTTTTTTTTACACAGTTCTTCCATATTTTCTGTACCCTGTCAATTCCCCCTTTCCTGCATCACTGGAAGTTTTATTCCACCACCACCCCTCCCCCCTTTATGTGTTAAGCATTGATTTGATTGTCCTTGCCTTGCTCCTTCCCACCACCTGTGGTTACAAGATTGAATTCTGTGTGGCATTACATATAGATTTGTGGCTGAATCCTACAGGGGTGGATCTGTATGGCCATGTGGAGTCACACTGACACCAGAGTGCAAGGCTGGCACATTGGTCTGAAAGAACAGAAAAGCTTCTTTAAAAAAAATCTGTCTAACACGTTCATCAAACTGCTCAACCCAATTAGAGACTGGGAATGACAACGTGCTGCCCGTGCACAGAGAGTGCTGCAGGACTAAGTGGAGCCTTTCCCTGTTAGCAAGTACACAAAGAAAATAAATTCCTAGGAATCTAGGGAAAAAAAAATAATCTGTGAGTGAGTGTTGGAAATGTTTCCTTATTACAGGAATATTACCAACAGCACATCTGCAGATGCTGTCAGAAGTGCCAAATTGGAGCTTATGAAGGGAAGTGTAGTGACATGGCTGCTGTCTCAAAGTTACTCTGATCGAAGAGTTGTTTTGCATTATTAAAATACTGAGTAATGAACAAGGAAAGCTCTGTTTGATTCAGGGACTTTCTTTTTGGTTAAGACAACTTGTTAATGAGATCCAGTCCCTGTGAGGAGTTTGAGGTGTTGTCTGTTTTTGGATTATTTTTTTTTGTTGTTTTTTTTTTTTTAACCCACAAGAAACTATAACAAGCCTCAAAACCTTGTAGAAAACATGGATTGCTGTTAATTGCACTCAGCTCACTGAAGCTGTAGATAATAAACATTTTAAGCCAACACTGCCATCGCAAGAAGCAGCCCCACTCTCTCCCTGCCCTTGGGTTTTCATTTCTGCCCTGGTATCTGCGTGTGCTGCGTCTGGTGACCTGGGTGGGGTGGCGCAGTGGGAAGAGCACCTTTCTTTGTGTTTGCCAAATTCTTTTCTGTTTGAATTGCCTCCCCCATCTGGTTCATCCCCTAGCGATGCAGATGCTTTTGTGTGGAGAGGGAGGATAGAGCAGGGACGGGATTCAACAGGCAGAGGGTGGACTTGCTGGTTTGGACACCGGTGCTGACATCTGTCTGCTGAAGTGATTGCCAAACTTGAGCAGTTGGTCCTTTATGTTTGCTGTAGAGACTGCTTTCTGCAACATGCAGAGCTGTTAGTTAAATACTGGTGCTTTTAAAAGCTTTTATTGTTCTGTGAAATTCAATTCTAGACAATAAAAACTCTGCAACAGAAAAGATCATATTGTCATATTACAATCCACATTCTTGTGTTCCTGCATCTTTACACTGCTCTCAATGTGTGGGTTTATTTCCATCGGCTTGTTGAATGTAGGTACAGCAGGAAGAGGAGGAGGAGAAACCACTGTCTTCATCCAATCCAGTACTGGAACTTGAACTGGCAGAAGAAAAGTTACCAATGACCCTTTCCAGACAGGAGGTAAAATCAGTCATCGTAAACAGACTGCTTGTGTTTACAGCAAATGCATCTGACGTAGGGCTGCTATTTCTAGTGAAATGGACTTTCTGTGGCAGCCTGTATAAAATAATAAGCTCCCATTTTTACAGTCAGCAATTAATGATCATCTTTGCTCATCAAAGATGTGCTGTCCAGTTGAATGCATAGGGATATACAGATGGGTAGAGCCTCTTTCTCATATGGATCTGCACAGATGGTCTATATAAACATTTTATAGTTCTTTCAGATGACTTCTAGAATAATACCCTGACTGTTGTTATTATCTTTGGCTAATACTGAAAATGGCATGGTGGGGTTTTCCCAGACTTGTTTCCCCCAGCTTGTTTTCTTTGTAGCTCATTGGTCTGAGCCCAAATTTAGAAATTAAGTTTCAGCAGTTCACTTCGATTTCGAGAAGGAAAAGTTCTGAAGCTAGAGCAGCTGGTGTATTCTTTGTCCTTTCTAAAGATAAAAATACCTGTGTGAATGTGAGTTCACAAACAGATCTATACCCCAAAGCAGAAGAGAAGCAGGAAGTTCAGAAGCACAGACTAAATTCTAATCTTGGAAATACTCAAATACAGAGTTGAGATCATCCAAGGATGTCACATGTCCCCTTAATTTTGTAAGATACTGGATTTTGCAGGACATTTGAACTGAGCAGATGAATTAATGTCTCAATTCAGTTAGATTCTTGTTGTCCAGCCAGTCTATTGGTATAATGAAGTGGTGGCATGAAATGAAGTGTGAACCCTCCTCTTGCTCACCAGAGTATTGCATGGGGATTCTTCAGCAATGAGCCGATTGCTTGGTACGCTACATGAATAAGCAGAAAGAGATTGAGAAGCAATGCATGACATAAGGAACCAGGAGAATAAAGTTCAAATTTTGGCTCTGTCTGTGACTTTGCAAACCAGTCCAGGGAGGATGTTACACCTCTGTTATAACTAGTTTTAAAGTAACTATCACGTGAGATTGTGGTCCTTCATATGTGCCAAATGCTTAAGGGTGAGGATTTTCAGCAAGTTGGCCTTGCAGATGTGCTGGGACAGCTCGCAGCCTCGTCGGGGAGTATTTCCATTCCCCTGGATAAGTAGGAGAGTGAGATTATTGTCAAGTTCCTTTGTGATTTTTTTTTTGTGAGCAGTTTTAAGCTCTGCAAGAGGGGTGATTTTTGTGTATTTTTTTAAAGTCAGAGCAGGAAGAAGTTGGGCTATACCGAGCAGCTTGGGGTTTTCTGAAAGTTTGAGATTGGTAATATTTGGCATGACCTTTCACTGAAATACCGTGGGAGTTTTATATTTAGATTGTAAAGTGTCTGGAACATTTTTCTGCTGCTCAAAATACTGCCATTTCCTCTCCAGTTGAGCTCAGCTTGTTATTCTAAGCAAAGTAAATAAATCCCTTGTTCTGGATTTTATTTTGCTTCCTCTAGGAGATTGTGTAAGGGAGTGCTTTGATTCTTTTCAGGTTATCAGGAGGTTACGAGAGAGGGGTGAGCCAATCAGGCTCTTTGGAGAAACAGATTATGATGCATTTCAACGTCTGAGGAAGATAGAAATTCTTGCACCTGAAGTGAACAAGGTAAGACTGGCAACCTATTAGTTACTTATTTGCAGTGGGATAACCAGTGAGGAAAGCTATAAAAGTTACAGAAAATCGGTTTCAGTTACTGGAATTTCAGGAAGGAGAGGTACAGAGCAAAGAGAAATATCTGCTCCACCTCATTTATTGCCTGAGAAACAGAACTATGACATTTAACATTCTATGCAATTATAATTCCTTACGCTGGACAGTTCAGCCCTAGAAACCACCTCCAGGGGGCAGTGATATCCCAGCCTGTGCTGTCACCTGCTCTTGAGCAGCAGAGCAGACAGTCTTTGTTAAAACTGCCCTGTGTTTGCAATTAAGGGCATCTCTGTGAAGGTACAGGCAAGTAAGAGGAGGACTGCAGCCTGTCTTCTTGGTATGTAAATGATCTTTAAATCCCTTGATTCCAGAGCTATAATGTGTTATGGAAACTTTTTTTTTCCCCCTTCCCTTTAAAATAGGCATCAGTTCAAAAAATGACTAAAAGATATATCACGGTTGACTTAACTCTTAAGACTAAAGTAATAAATGTTAGTTAAGTGAGTAGATGCAGTTGGGGTTTGTTTTGTTGTTAGCCAAATTTGCATCCCAGCTAAGGTAGTGATGCTTTGGATTTTCTTCCCTAATTTGTGGCAAACTGAATTGTTTGAAATGTCTTTGCTGCCCAGAACAGGAAAGCCTTTTCCTGTTCAAGTCTTTTAAAAAGAAAGATAAACAGATCTAAGAGTTAAAAAAAAAAAAAAATTAAAAAAAGTCTGCTAATGAAAGCTTCCCCTCCAGGGATGTCAACAACAGTAGTAGGAATATTGGGAAATAGTGAACTCATAAATGGGAATTCGGCGGGTTTTTCTGTTGTGTTTCAGTCACTCCTGTTGCTATGTGTTGCTTAAAATGTAGATAGTCACTATAACTGGTTTGTGGTTCAGGCATTTTTTAGACTACTAAATGATTAATAGAAATGTTCCAGACAGTCAAGTATGGTGATGGAAGAGGGGAAATAACTGTGCATATCCACTCCCAGTGGAGTCCCTGAATTTATTGTAGGGTGAGAAATGTCATACTGCTCTATAGAGCTTTATATTTTGTCTCGAGAGAAGAATGCAAGGCCTCTAACTGACTAGGCCAAGTTTCTTATGCTATGTGAAAGCAACTCTTAACTTTATAGATATGGTTTCAAATGGATTCTTTTTTTTTTTTTTTTGAATCACCTATTCTAGAGTAAGGGATTTTAAAGACTCTATAGAAAACGTTGTGCTATATTTAAATCATTGGTAATAAAGCGAAACTACATAAATGTTGTCTGTAATAGCAGCAAAGGAGTGTTACTTACCTTTTTTACAGCTTTTTTTCAGGGCAGGTGTAGAGCTGCTGTTGGTTATGATCTGTTTTCTGGTTTTTTTGGGGTGATTCAGTACATTGTTTGGAGAAGATGTCTTGAAAAAAAAAAAGTCCTAGAAGTTGATTCAGTCTTCCATGCTTTGCTGGTGAAAATATTGTTGAAAAGTTTTTCATAGGTTTGAACATTGCAGAAGTTCATGGATCTACTTTTTTGTTATGTGCTGAAGAAATCCAGAAACTGTTCTTTGAACTCAGTTTAAATTCAGACACCAAAGCTGTGCTCTTTTGCATGTTTCACAGATTTTGGCTTTTCTGAAACAGAAGGTGCATGCTCACAGTTACTACTGAACTGCTTTTACTTACAGAAGTGTATTTCTTTTTGTTTGTTTGTTTTTAAATTAGTCATTTCTTATCTTGTCTAGGGCCTGAGAAATGATCTGAAGGCTGCTTTGGATAAGATTGACCAGCAGTATCTGAATGAAATTGTAGGCGGCCAAGAAGCGGGAGACGATGACTCACAGAATGATTTAAAAGTCCATGAGGAGAATACTACTATTGAAGAACTAGAAGTATGTGATGGGTAGATTTTAATGAAGAGATTTTTAAATTTAGCATATTGTTGTGAGAAAGTTTCAGGATTGTTTCAACAAAGTTATCTTGTTTTCAACATCTGGCTTAGGTGTTCTGAAGAATCCTTAAACGTGCTGTGTTAGAAAACTGAGGTTTCTAAGCCTTGAAATGCACCATAGGTGCCCGCAGTAGACATGTGAAAACTGAAATGGTCTTTATGTACAGCACATCATCAAAAAAGGGGGCAGGAGTTGCCTGCAAGGGGAGGGATACAGTTTGGATTCCCTCTGCAGGGGGTTTGAAGTAGAGAATTTAATAAAAATGCATTGCCTGGTCATAAATTCTAAAGCCTTTCCAATAAGTATTTGAGAGGGTAGTAAGTTTTCCCTGTGCAAGAAAGGTGGACTCTGAAAAATGGTCACATAGAAAGAATGTTTGCTTTAAAAACATCCATGACAAAAGTAGTAGACATCAGATGTTGGCAGGTTACAGGAAACAGAAGAAGTGCAGAGATGAAGTGTCCCAGAAACTTCAGTGCAAATGGCTACAGTGTTCTGGAAGAATACCAAGGTATTTGTGTGAAAGGCATTCAGCACCTGGCATTTTAGGATCGTGGTTTGAAAAACACATTAACTTGAGCTGAAGACTTTTACCCTTAATCTTCAAAACTCTTTGCAGGACTTAATCTTCCTAACATCCCTTCGAAAGTGTGTTTAAGAAATAATCCTATTTAGGACTGAAAGCTTAAATGAATACTTTATTACTAGGAGATAGTCCTGGACTTTTTTGTTGGGGTATGAGGGGTTCTGGTTTAAAGTAACTGTAGTAGCAGAATAGATACCAGTTGTAATGGGGCTGCATTTTATCAGTCTGTTAGTTTTCAAAATATCTCCTTTTTGGGACAGAAGGGTAGGCTTGGTTTCAGCCACAAAAGTAATCTTTTTTTCCTGAAAAGTTTGAAAACACTGTACTCTTGATTTTATGCTACTTTAACTGCATTCCCTGAAGCATAAAGGCTTACACTGAATTGAATGTCATATCTGGGAGATCTGAAAAGTAAAACTCACTTTAGAAATGTGAAGTCAATGGAAATAGGTTAAAAATCCAAATGTACCTACTGGAAAATGTTTCTAAAATTGCTGTTAGCGTTAAGAGTTTTGAAGTTTTGGCAGGAAGGCAGAGTATTGGAGCGTGCTACTGAGGGGTTCTGTTGTGGGATTTGTTTCTTTTTTTCTATTTTTTAGATTTGTTCCCTTAATTTCACAGTTACGGTTACATGAAATGGTGTAAAGCCCCAGTACATCAGTGAATTGAAAGAGCTTAACAAAATAATTAGGTTAATTGATGGCTTTGGGGATCTCAAAAAACACAGTGCACCCAGAGTTCCCCTTAATACGGTGCTGCCAGACAGCTGCTAATTATGGCAATGATTTTGTAGCTAATGAGTGAGAAATTAACGTTGCATTGTCTTCAGAAATAATCATACTGGCTTTTTTACTTCAGTGTTGTTAACAGATGAAAGAATCTCAGTAGCATATACAGCTGTTCCTTTCCATTTCCTAACCAGTGGTCTGGGTTACTGGGCGAGTTTATCACAGTTCACGATGCAGTGAATCACATTGTGGTGATGGCTGTGGAAAACCTCTAGACAGTGTGGAAATAATGGCTTTTTTTTTTCTCATGTTCTAGGCTTTGGGAGAATCCTTAGGACGGGGGGATGACCACTATGACATGGACATCATAACGAAGTTCTTGAAGGTACCAACCTCTAATAGATTGATTGTTCTGTCACGGGTTTTTGTTATCACGGAGATACGTTTTGTGACTAGAAGAGATGGTCTCAGCTGCATGGAGAGAAAAACTCACACACTGTGCTTAAGATGTGGGATTTTTTTTTAAATGCTTGGCACTCCACAGTCTTGGTTAAGTCACAGTAGTGTCTTCTGCTAGACCAGGGAAAGAACTGCTGGGAGAGCACCATTCTGCAAAACACGGTCCTACTTTTCTAGACCAAAAAATGATGGGTTTGATTTCCATATGCTAACTGAGGCAGTTGGATGTAGTTGCTTCTGTGTACTGCTGTGGCATTAGAAACTTCTCCTGAGTCCCTGCCGTCCTTCCCTGGGAACAGTGCAAGCTGAAATGAAATGTCACCTGGTGCTGTGGTGTGAAATAAGAGAATTTTAAAAGGAAGTCCGCTGGCTTTGCTAAGGAAACAGGTTCAAGTGGATATTAGAAAATTGTTTCCTGGCCAGAAGCCTGTATTGCCTCCTATTTGAGTCAGCCAGGCCCTTTGTAACTGTTGTGATGAGCAGAAATCACCAAGAGCTGGAGCTTTCTTTTTTGTGTCTATCAGATTGGCATTTTAAAATACAGTTTGGGCTGGGCAGTCAGATGAGAAAAGCTCAGAAGTTCTTTTCTAGGTAGAGAGAAGACACATTTGAGCAGTTTGCTTTCTGGTGTGTTGAATTTCCACTGGGATCTTCACCATTCCTTAGGCTCCACTGCAAAAATTGCTCTGAAACATCAGTGTCCTCTTCTTAGGTTTGTGTTCTTTTTCTAAACCCCCCCTCCCTCCTGGCACTGATACCTGTGCACTGTTGTTTCATTGGGGTTCTTGGTATGTCTTTTTATGCATACGCCCCCCCAGCCCACATGTTTTTGTGACAGGGGAGTTGTTCCTATCCCTCCTTGCCCATCCTTCTGAAAAAGCCTTCTTGCTGCCTTAATCCAGATTGTTCCAAAAACCTCATTTTACCTTGGTGCCTTAAACTCCCGTTCCCATCTGTTTTGCCGAGGAAGTCGCTAGATGGCACTCTTGACGTAAATTTGCCTGTTCCTCGTAGTTCCTTCTCGGAGTTTGGGCGAAGGAGCTGAATGCCAGAGAAGACTACGTGAAGCGAGGAGTCCAGGGGAAGCTGAACAGTGCCACTCAGAAGCAGACCGAGTCGTACCTGAGGCCGCTCTTCAGAAAACTTCGGAAAAGGGTGAATCGCTTTTAAATGTCACTATCCTGCAAGATTGACTTGAACTCCTGCTTTCAGAGCACCCTGTGGTTCGTGGCCGTTCTTAAGGCAATGTTATCTTCACTCAAGCAGAGGGGATAAGTGAGTTGCTCAGAGTTTCTGCATCTAGAGCCCATGACTCCCAGTTCTGACCTTTTTATCTTAGTGAATTCTTCAACCTACCCACTGGTGCTGCTTTATGTATCACCTCTTCGGTGGGTTGCAAACATCACAGAGAATTGGGATTGTATTTTGCACTTTGCCAGCAGCTACTAGGTGTAACCATGTAACCTCTCTGGCTTCAGATCCTTCATCTGTTCCTTTGTTAAAGTCCTCAAGCTAGGGTAGGTGCTAAGCATTGTATAAACGCTGAGTAGGATGAATTTCCTGAGCTGCTATTCTGAAGTAAATATGTTGGGGCTTTTTTTAATTAGTTTTTTTTTTCTTCTTCTCCCATAGACACTTCCTGCAGACATCAAAGAATCAATAACAGATATTATTAAGTTCATGTTGCAAAGAGAATATGTGAAGGTATGTTTGTTTGCAATCTTCCGGCACGTTCAGACTGTCTGCTTCTAATAGATTGAGTTTATTACTTGAAAAGAAAATCAATATTTTAACTTTTTTTTTCCCTTGCATTTTGAAGATACATAGCTGGAAATAAACACAACATATATTCAAACAAAATAGTGTTTGATCCACAGCCTGTCAGGAAATCTGAGGTTGGTGAAACTGCAGAGCTTTGCGGGCACAAAGAGAATTTTTTGCAGAGATGGTTATATTAAGTTGCAGAGGAATCCTGTGCGGGTAACCCAATACTGTAAGGTTAAATGAAGGTATTGAATTAATAGTAATAGGGTGGTGATTAATTAATTGGGAATTAATTGAGGTGGACTGAGTTATTGAATCTGAGACGCTGTCACTGTCTCTGGCTGTACTCACATTAGCTGGCCTGGTAAGGTTGAGGTAAGTTAATGAAAAGTTTTCTGGACAAAGTCTGCTTCCCGGAGGAGACCGAAGTACTTTGGCACACAAGATCAAAGGCAGCCTTAGGTTTTGTTTGTAGCTGCCTTCAGAAGTGGAATTCAGATGCCGATGGCATTTACTTAAGCAGCTTGTATATGCAGAGGAAATTGAGCTGTGTTTTGCCTTTAAATTTCTAGTATTTGTTACTATTCTTGTGCAAACTTGGGATAGATTGTTTGTCAAGTAAGCAAGCAAGCAAACCTGCTTTTCTTACTGAAAAAACTTTAGTTGGCCTAAGGCAAATGCATCCCAAATCATTTGAAAGTAGAACTCAGAAGCGTGGCATATATGGCAGTAGGGTTTTGGGTTGGGGATTTTTTTTTTTTTTTTCCTTTTGGTTGTCATCATTATGTTGAAATTCCCTTTCCAGTGCTTTCTCAAAACAGTGAGTGTGCAGGAATGTGGTGTGTCTCCCGCATTCATCAGTTGTGCTCCTCTCTCCTGGAGGTGCCTGGCTTTATGTAACTTCACAAACTGATTTTGGAGGAGTTGAGTACACATTTGGAAGTTTGGGCTTTTTTAAAATTAGGTTAATGAACCTTGTGCTTTTAAAGATAAAGATAATGGGTTATTAACGAGCTGATCTTGTCTTCTGTGCTTTCTTGCTTTGTGCAGACTAGTGAATACTGTCAGCCACAAAATCTTACTGCTGTGTCAGATGAAATACTCAAAAGATTCAAAAGCTGAAGTTAACATGTGACAGCAGGCAGATACCAGAATGCAAGTTGTCCACTTAACCTTAATTAACTCTATTGTGACAGTCCTGGAAGGGTCTTTAATTCACATACAATGCTTCCTCACAAAACTCTCTTTATAAAGTCAGCAAGCAGATACTGAACTAAGACTGTTCAGATCTTGCCTCATGTCAGGTGAAGACCAAGTCCTGTCCCGTCTTCAGGTTTACTCTCAGCTCTGTCTGTAACCCCCTCCCTGCCTTGTTCATTATTTATCTCCCAGTTTCCTGGGTGCCACTTGAGAAGAAACTGCACCCACTGGTCATAATTGCTGCTTCCTATTTTTCAGTCCCTAAGTGGGAGATGATGCCTGGACTCTTTATCAATGAGTCACACAGCTGCTCACCAACAGGGGAGGAATGTCCTGCTCCAAGTCTTTCTTGAAGCTGCGTTTCTGTAATTGCATGTATGTGTTTGTCCCACTCACTTCCTGCTTCTCAGTTGTCATGGGTTTTTAAGCTCTGTACTTCTCTTCCTTTCTTCCTATTCATTTTCCCTTCAAGTTTTATTCTTGCACCTCCCTAGGGACGTTGTCTGCTGCAGCTTTACGTTAAGAAACAGGATCTGCTATCTTGATGGGGAAAGTTCAGATCTTTTTTACTGCTGCTCTCCTCATAAAGAGTGTTCCAAACGTGCTTATTTAACCCAGTTTTGTAGAGAGCTGGTTGCGAGCCTCACTGGAAGCTCACTTCTCTCCCCGAGAGCTGCTGGGCCCCAGTGCACTTCTGTGTACCGGGTGACCTCAGTTCTGCACACATGACGTGGGCCTGCAGTGGGTCATGCTTACAGCCAGGCTCCCTGGGCTACTCTGCAACCAAACCAGCAAGGCTTGTGAAGGTGGTGACAGCAGAAAAGCATGTGGGAACTGAGTTGCAAATAGTCCCAGTAAACTTCAGTTTTAATGACTATGAGACTGCCTTGTCCAGTGCTTGCTTTCATCACCCAGTAGGTAAAGTCCATAGTCCTTGCTTCCCTCAGCGATCAGCCTAAATGAGGATGTGGGCTAGTGGTGGACGTGGTGGTAGAGTTAATGGTTGGACTTGATGATCTTAAAGGTCTTGTCCAACCTTAGTGAATCCGTGACCTTACGATAAACACAATTCATGGTAGGAAGGTGTGTAGTAAACTGGGTTAATGCTGTGCAATGAAACCTGATTCAGAGAGGCTGGAGTATGTGGTGGTGGTTCATCTGGCAAGGCAAAACTGCTCTGCTTTCTGCTGTAAGTGTGCACGGGCTGTGTTCCTGCAGGCAAATGATGCCTACCTCCAGATGGCCATCGGGAACGCGCCCTGGCCCATCGGTGTCACTATGGTCGGCATCCACGCTCGAACGGGTCGCGAGAAGATTTTCTCCAAGCATGTAGCCCACGTTCTCAACGACGAGACTCAAAGGAAGTATATTCAGGTAACACGAGCTTTGGAAATGCAACAGGTTTGCTTTTGAAGTTAGGGGATCTTTGGTAAATACTGGTTTCATGGTTACAGGTGATGTGGTGAAAAGGTCCTAGAAAGGGACAGGTGTTTGGGGCAAGTATAACATCCATTTAACAGGTGGCTCATCCTGGCCCTGAAGGCTCTGCAGTGCTGGGCTAAGAATGGAGCCTAATGGGTATTTCTGCATCTTAATTATTGTGATCCTATCTGAACACCAGAGTAGCTCTGAAGATGTGCTTTGTTCTCCTGACTTCCTTCGCTGCTTAACTGCTGGTTTTAATGTCACGTGTGGAATGTTAGGCTGTGAAATACAGCCCTTCTGACTATTTCTGCAACTAGATAAACACACCTGTCTTACAAATGTGTTTCTTTAACAGTGTGGGCTCAAAATTCCAGGTTTGGTTGCTCCTGTGCATATTGATACACCTGTTGTGACCTGCTGTTGTTTGTGGAACTGACAGCAGTGGTAGTTTTCCTCTCTGATATTACAGCATAATGGGTGGACGGGTTTGAGGAAACAAGTCTTCTCTCCTTGTGTTGTTAAATTCATTTGCCTCTTGCCAATTGCAGTTTAATTGAGGTAAAGACCTTCTGGCTTAACTCTGAAGCCTCCAGAGCAGCATCGTGGAGCTCAGAGCTTCTGGCAGGATCTTGCTGCTGTGGCAAGGAGGACTCCCATTGTTTTTCGTCTTCTGCAGATGTCTGCAAGCAGACAAGTTGCTTGTAAAATGCAGGTTCCCCTTCTACCTTGAGTCTCTTTGTATTTGGACTGCAAATATAACCTTTGATTTCTCTTTAACTGTAGTTTTTAATACTATAACCTGTGAAAAGATCATTGTGAAGTCAGAGGGAGCTCCAGACACACAGCCAACAAATTAAATTTCACTAATTCTTTTGTAAGGTGAAGGTTGACACATGGACTATGCATCTTTAGAGACAGGCTCCAGTTAGTGTAACACTTGCTTGGAAGTTTTTAATGGATGAAATACCTCATGTTGAACCAGTTTTATTGTTAATCTGTGTTAAAAAAGGACTTTGGACTCTGAAGGAAGATTGTTGTTGGCCATGGCTGTAATGCTGCTTCTTCAGCTTTGGTGGATAATTGGCCATCTGTGTCCATTTGCCCCTCTTCTGGCTGGAAGGTCTCTCTGGGGTGCTGCTCTGTCTCTCTCAGCAGGCCCTTTGGAAGACACAATGAATACGAGTTCCCCAGTTTGTGCCTTTTCTGCTTTTGCGGTTACATTGGTCAAGGAAATCTTTGTGTTCATCTTCCCACTGTGAATTTCCCATCTGTGCTTCTGAATGACACAACTTACTGAAGTGCCAAGACAGAGTTAGCTTTAATCATGTATATTCTCTGTCTTGGTTTTAAATGCCAGGCCTTGCTTAGCTAGTCTGGTTCAAACTGGAGCAGGGAACGTTATCTGTGCTCCCAGCGGTTATGTCAAGCTAACGTGTTTCCGGTTTACAGCAATTCTGGGATCCTAACATCCCAAACAGGGAGCTGTTACGGTGCTAGGACGTATTTTCCAGACTGGCCTGCAGTGAAAAGGCCAAAGCATCCTCTCTGGGATCTTTTTTCCCTTCAGTGAGGAGCCCACGTTCATGATGAGTGGCTAACAACAGGCACATGACTGCCATCTTGGAGTATAATGTCACTGCTAGATGATGCTACTGCCACGGTAGTTTTCTTTCTTCTTGGTTAGACTTTCATGCTTGACTTGAAAGAAAATATTCACAGGGTTTCTGTCACGTTGGTTTGTGGCAGTCGATGCCTTGAAAGAACTGAAAAGTTGACATTCTGCCTTGCCTTTCTTCCTGATTACTACTTGAGTTTGCCTCCGCTGTGTAGGTCAGGGGTGGTGCCACCGTGGGGAGGGGTGACATCTCTCCTCCTGAGAACTTGTTTGGTTCTCCTTGTAGCTATGCAGCTTGTTTTTTGCTGTCAGGAATGGCTTTTTGCTCTGTGAAATTACTTGTAATATTCAGGTTTCTTTTAAGTATCTTTTGCTGTGCTAGTGGTGTTTCCTCCCGTGGTGGTGAAGAGGGCTGAAAGCATTACTGTGATCCTGGTCTGTGAACCTGTTGTGAGGGACTGAATCTGCGGTCTCTTTGGTTATGCCCCAGACTTCTCTAATGGTGCAGATAACTTGGCACGTTGCAGGCAGAAAGGTTCATACAAACTGGAAAAACAACAATAAATAAACAAAGTAAAAAAACCCCACAGCCCCAAAATAGCAGCGGTTTGTCTTGAATTGTTGTTACTTAGCTCAGCAATACTACAGACCGTTGGGTTTGTTTGACAGCTGCAGTTTTGTTACAGAATTGTCCTTGTTTTGTTAACTCCCAGGGGCTGAAGAGGCTCATGACCATTTGCCAGAAGCACTTCCCAACAGACCCGTCGAAATGCGTGGAGTACAACGCGCTGTGAGGCTCTGCGGCGACTCACGCTTGGATCTCCAGCACCCAGAGAGGACTGAGGGGGCAGCTTGTGCTTTAACAGCCACAGGAACCTAGGGTGGGCTTTACAGAAAAGCATAAAGCAGCAGACTTTCTACAGCTTCCTTTTCACGAGCCCCGTTTGTCGAGATTTCTTTTTGAATCCACGTTTTACTCTAAACACATCCAGTATACAGCGGATGGGGGTGGGTTTTGAAGGGGGTACGGCCGGGACAATGAGCAGCAGACAACGAACACGACTTTTGCTTTTATTCCAATTTGTTATTCAGGGAACCATTACAGACTGAACTGTTTCCCCAGTCGCAGAGCTTTAGGTGAGACTGGGCCCTGCAAGGAGCATATGTAGAGCTGTTTTGGCTGCTTTCCCACTGGAGACTGATGTGGGGAGATGATTAGAGGGAAGCAGTTGAATCTGAATCTTGCTTATTTCTGTAAATATGAAGACTTTAATGGCTAATCTTTCATGTGGTATTTATCAGGAGAATAAAACAAGGTTTATATATTTCTCAGCTGAAAAATACAGCCAGCTTTAGCGCAAAGAGTTTTTGATCTTGAATGCATCTGATTTGGCTTTTTTTTTTTTTGGGGGGGGTAATGACATTTCTAATATAAACCTTCTGGGCTTGGGGGAAGTAATCTTATCGTTTTTGAGGCTTTCAAATCCCATTTTTGTACATCTGGAGAAAATTTCAGTCTGCTGGGCATTGCAGAGAAAATAATTAGGACCTCCCATGACCAGGAATGGTATTTCTAGTGGCCGCAGATTTTTCCCGTTGTGCATCTTGCCTGGGAATGGGGAAGAAACTCACAGAAACGACAGTGTCTAACTTGGCATAAGCAGGGAAATAATTAAGCTTTGTTAGTGATGCAGGCTGAAAGTCCAGGGCTGAAATACTGGTTTTTATCTTATTTTATTTTTTACAACGGTGCCTCTGCAGAAGTATTAACAGGTCCTTCTCTTAAAGAGGCCTTTCAAAGACCTGCAGTGAAGCTCTGGATAAATTGTTGATCACTGCAGTGGCTGCTAATACCTGCCAGTGGCCACGTTTGTGAGGATCCAGACCTCCCCTCTGTCTGGCCCCACAGAGCCCTCCCCTCTGCCTCTGGAGAAGCCTTTTCTGTGCAGTCAGTGGAGAGCAGAGGGTCTGGTCCTGGCTGCAGGGGTTGGAGTCAGGCGGGTGTTTGAATGGGGTATCCTGTTACTGCTCCCATGAGGCAGCAGCTCTGGCACATCTGGCACTGTGAGCTGGGGACTGGTAACAGCGGAGCTGCCGCAGTGGGAGTCCTGGTACCATGCGAGTGGAACCGTTTCCTGGAGAAACCTGTCAGCGTTCAAGTGGATTGGTTTGTCTGAGTTCTCACCTCAGCTGGAAGTGTGGAGCAGGAACTGGTGCCCTCTTCTGAAGGACTTGCCTGTCTCGTGGGTATTCAGTGTCCCGTGGCACAGAGAGACCTGCTGCTGGGGGTGAGTTTGGGGGTGTGTCTTGAGGATCTTCAGCGTCTTCTGGAGCCTCTCCAGATTCTGAAGTGCCTTTTTGGACACCGGAGTTTTTCTGTCTGGAGTGTGTGACCCCAGAGAAAATGTCAAGAGCTTAAACAGTTTAGAAGTAATAAAAATGAGGCTGATGAGACCTAATGAGGCTTGAGGAGGGGCCTTTGGGGAGTAGACGGGGATTTGCGGGGAGAAGCTGGGCAGATGTCAAGAGCACGGAAGAGTTTCATTAACAGTGGTGTCTGGTGGTTTGGGTTTGGTTTTTTTTGCAGTGCTCTGTGGAGTTATTCTTCAGAGGCATTATTACGCCAGGAGACATTCATAACACTGCAACCTTATCCCTCTCCCCACCCAGATGATTTCCTGAGCTCTCTCTAAATCTTTGTCCCGACCTTAGTTTTGAACTCTTCAAACAATTGAGGGACAATCTTGCTCTTCGTTCAGAAGAGCTATAATTTCCCTGGAAAGTGCAACGAGTAGCCAGGGGATGCTTCCCGGAGCATTGCATCGTCTGCGTTAGAAGGAACTGCAGTCCTTAGGGCATCTGTAATAGCAGCAGATAAGGTTTTTCCCTCCCGCTCTAGAGCTAATTGTTGAGGAGTTTTAATGGTACCCTGTGCACTGGTTTGAGCGGGGATGTGCCTCCTGTAGGGATGTGAGTTTGGGGTCGGAGTGTTTTCAGTCCGATCAGGTTTTAAAGGCTGTAATTTAAGCAACGTGCCTCCTCGCCGCCGGGCCCCGCAACACGGCCGCCTTGCTCCGCCGAATCCCGTGCCGGAAGAACATTATCCCCTTGCAATTCCTGGAATGGTGCTGCACGGGGAACCGAGGAACCGAGAAGGACTTTCTCACGGCATCTCCGTGTTAAGAGTTTCCAGCTGTCCGGCACGTGAGAGCCAGCTTTGCTCCTCGGGGGATCCGAAGCGGGGGGGACGCCGTTCCAGCAGCTGCTTTGCATTAGCAATTGGAGGCTCTTTGCAGCTGGATGGCCCCAAATTGCAGCTACCAGACCGTGATCAAATAGTTAATAATGCCTTTTAGCCAAAAGAAAAAAAATTTCTAACCCACCCGAGTCTAGTTTAGGGACGAGTGGGTGTGGTGCAGCTGTCACGCTGCTTGACAGTTGTTGTGGGGAGGGTATGGTTCGGTTTAGTCATTTAGACTTTTCCCTCTGGGCTTCTCCAGATGTTTATTTCTGATAATTCTTTGCATTAGGTGGAAATAACTCTGCTGAATCCAAAGGCTTGTAGCCTTAGAATGAAGTCATGCGTTCACCGTAGCTGTGTCTGGAGTGGTTTGGGGACTTGAGAGCCCCTGGTTGGTTGTTGTAGCCCCTGGTCCCTATCCCAGTGGTGGAAGGGGCTGTGTGAGGCAGTGTCTGCCTTACCCCGGTATTACCATGCCCGATGGTAGTTAAATGCCATTAGTTTCTTATTTACTATTTGTCTGTACTGCTGGAAAAGCTCTTGGGGGAGGTGTGTGTGGGATCAGTCTGTTCTGATGGAGGAACTGGGTTCCTCTCCTGCCTGCTGTCCTGCAATTTCCATCATGGATCCAGTCGAGCCCAGAGAATGAAGCTGGTTGAGATGTAAATGGTTTCGCTCAGGGGTAGGAGAGCGTCCTGGTTCCTGGACCCAGGGGATGAGCACACGACGTGGTGCCTTTCAAGAGAGCTGGGCACAAGGGTGTCAGCGCTGGTATCACAGCTGGCAAGGGAGCCTACAGGAAAGGTGGAGGGATGCTATTGGGGCACGTAGTGATAAGATGAGGGGTAATGGTTTTAAATCGAAAGAGGGTGCATTTAGATCAGGTATTATGGAATAAATTCTTTACTGTGGGGGTGGTGAGATATTGAAACAGGTTGCCCAGAGAAGTTGTGGCTGCCCCATCCCTGGAAGTGTTCAAGACCAGGCTGAATGGGGCTTTGAACGACCTGGTTCAGTGGAAGGTGTCCATGGCAGGGGGGCTGGAGCTACCATGATCTTTAAGGTCCCTTCCAACCCAAACCAGTCTGTGATTCTATGAAAGCTGCTTGTGATGTGTTGTAGGGCTTAAAGAGGTGCCTGCAGCAGTATCAGAGCCACTGGTAATAAATCTGAGCCAAAGTCCCAGAGTGAGGTGGCTGTCTGAAAAATGTACTCATTGACATTCTTCCCATGCAAAACCTTTTGGGGGATTTACTACACAAGAGAGTCTCTCGTGCAGTGATGCTGTGTGGTCAAGGTGGCCTCTTGACTACAGGTTGGTGCCCTGTGTCATGGCAGGGACCGAGCGGGTGACACAAGAGATGCTTGTGTGGAAAGGAGCTCCCTGGCCAGTGGCAATCCACGGAAAGAACAGGAAGAGACTGTGCTGGGCACTGAGAAGTGGGGGCAGGTTCCGCGTGGAGAGCGTGTGGCCGTTGGAAACTGCTGCTGGTTTGGAGGGGGTGCTGGGCAGCTGCAGGAGTGGGGGAAACAGTGATAGGAAGCAGCTTCCCAAACGCCGGGCTGCGGCAGAACCCCTCCTAAGCTAGAGCTGTGTCTGTCGGGGTGGTACTTGGTGCCGCTATCTTGGCAACATTACGTGGGCTTCTTCAGGAATTTAACCCACGAGCAGGCAGCTCCTAATAGCACCAGGGGTGGGTGGGTGTGCTGGGGCTCACGCCTGTCCTGTGGATGTTGACATTGCTGCAAACAGCCTCCTGGCTCCTTAGCATCCAATTCTGTGAGAGTGTTCATTTGTTCTTTCCAGTTATGTGTGTTAGAAGGAAACGCGGTTTAGAGAGTGGTGGAACGCTGGAACAGGTTGTCCAGCGAGGTGGTGGAGGCCCCACCCCTGGAAACATTTTAGGTGAGGCTGGATGGGGCTCTAAGCAACCTGGTCTAGTTGAAGATGTCCCTGCTCAGTTCAGGGGGGTTGGACTAGATGACCCTTAGAGGTTTCTTCCAACCCAAACTGTTCTGTGGTTCTATGATTCTATGACTCTGTTTCCTCCTGTGGTGGGAGGACAGTCCTGTGGGTTCCTGCTGCCCGAGATGCTTCCTGAGCCCCCGAGCCCAGTGCTCGAGAACTCGCAGCGCAGCGAGCGGGGATCCGCTGAGCCGATTCCAGGGGAGCTCTGAAGGATGCGCTTTTTGGGGGTAGTGCCCCGTTTCCTGCAGTCGGGCCCCCTGACAGCAAAGGAGGGGGTCCCTCCTGGGAACCTTGGCCAGATGTGCACACATCTGGGCTGAGCGACTCTGGCCAGGGTTACTCTCCAGGGTAAGGGCTGGCGGGGTGCTGCACCCTCCTGAAAAGACCACGGCAAGGTTTCATTTTGAAAATGCTTTAATAAGGAAGTGTTGACAACACCGTTTTGCAAAATGTAAAGGTAACTATACAAATTCTTAATACAAAAAGAATAAATTAAAAGCAGATCTTTTTTAATTCTGCACCTTTTTCTACAACATACATATTTTTTTCCTTGGTTACAGTTGAACAGAATCCAGTAAAATCATTTTCCATGCTCTAAAGTCAATTCCGGAGAGACCTAATTTTTTTTTTTTGTCCTTTTTTTTTTTGTTGGTTTTTTTTTTTTTGTTCATTTTTTTAAACTAGAGAGTCCATTTTACACAACTTGTAATAAAACTATTGACATTAATATATATGTAAAACTTTACATCTAGTTAACTAAGCAGTAACTGGTCATCTGATAGCACCTGAATGGGGATCGGCTATGCCTGAAACTAAAACTAATACAGAGTGAAAACAAATTTGGACTGTTTCAACATTTTCAACACTCGACTGCATATAGTATCATTTCAAAAGAAAACCCTGCCTCCCAGCCCGGCCCGGTGCCCGCACCCCGGCTCCGGCCCAAGCAGGGGCAGCGTCGGCCGTGTAGACGAAGAACGCGGTTGTGGCTTTATGGCAGATGGAGCCTGGAAAAAAATCAAAAAAATAATAGAAAAAAAGTACAGGAGGGGGTTAAGTTGGTAGTCAAGTGCTTGTATATAATAGCTATGTAGGTATATACCCCTCCGCGTTATACTTAAATATGTTAATCTCATATGATTAACATTTTATGTACATTTGTGTTTAATTGAATTGAGCTAAACAGTAAAACCTGTTTTACTTAATCTGTCTTTACTACCAGACTGGCTGCTCACGTGTGCCTTGATTGCAGAACAGAAAAGCAGAACACAAAGCAAAACTCAATCCATTTCTAGGAAGCTTTTTCTCTACTCAAGCCTGTTTGCAATTCAGGCTGACCATTTATTTATTAATTTCCCCCCCCCCCCTCTCAATTTCAGGGCTGCCACCTTTTAACCTTTGCTGCAAAACTGCAGATGTGGTCTCGGAGGAATTAATGTTTCTTCTTGTTGTGCCCGGAGGCCTCATAGTGCCACTGTTGTTGAATTCTTTTTAATTAAAAGAAGGTACACAGTAAAAAAAAAACAACCAAAACTACCCAACCAACCCAAAACCACTTACCAGGGAAATTAAAAAGAAAACAGACAGTTGCTCAGAGCCCCTAAAAATCCACGGGCTAAATTACTTGCTGCTGCTTAATTTGGTCCTTATTTAATCCTTTCACTTTAGCTATCGAATCTTATCAGTAAATGTCACTAATCGGTACTATCTCTTATCCAGCTAAAAATCCAATTAGGAGCTTGAAACAATTCCCACGTTAAAGACCCCAAAGCTCAGAGAGATGGTGAAAAGGGCATTTTGCACATCCAGATAAAGGGTGCAATCTCACCGCGCTCTGTCCTTCCAGCAGTTGGTTACCCAGGCTCCCCTTACTGCCAAGGGGGCTGCGCTCCTGCGGTGCCCCTTGCTGGAGCTCCAGGAGCAGGAGGCTTGCCCGGCTGCCTTGAAAAACCCCTCGCCAGTATAAAAAAGTGTCTGCCTTTTTTATTTTTTATTTTTTTTTTCAGAGGGATAATTCATTTATGTTTCATGTGTGAATACAAAAGAGGTTTTTTTTCCTGCCTGTGTTGTGGATTTCCCTGGATGAATAGCAGCCTTTGCTATCCCCATCTCGGCAAGGCCACCTCCGCTGCCAGACAGCAGCCCAGCGGGCGAGCGCGGAGTGCCGGAGCAATCGCTTCTAATACGCGGTGCAGAAAGGTTTTGGCGGGAGCCGCTCGCGTTCCTCTTTAGAAACCCCACCGTCTTTGCCCGCCCCGTTACGAAGAACCCCCTTCTCTTTAAAAGCCTGGAATGCAGTTTTCCAGCAATCTTAATCCCAAAAGGTGTGGCAGCCCCCCCCCCCCCCCCCCCCAGGTTGAAGCGGTTTAATTTTAAACGTTTCGCCCTACTTTGTCTGGTAGATGCCGTTGTTATTCTTGGAACACACGCACGCACGCTCGCACTTTCCTGGTGTTGTTCTTTTCTTAAAACTAAAGCTAACTTCAGTTTCTGCTTTTCCCCAAGTAACCCCCTCCAGCCGTTTCGTTTAATGCCTTTCCCATAGGAAATCATCGTTTGCACGCACGAACGGGGGAAGGCTGGGTCCCTCCCCCCCGTCTCGTGGCAATAAAAACAGCGTAGCACCGCAATGAAGACTAGAGATGTGCCAGCTTCAACATCCACCTAGATTGTGCACGGGTTCGGTACAAAAGTGTCTTTGAGGCCTTTTAAAGTTCCATGGCTTGACGTGTATAAAGCATTGCTCGAAAGTACGTGTAAACTTGCAGCTCCTTCCGTGACGCTCTCAGCCGATTCCTTTTGGTATCAGCAGGCAGCTCTCGCTTGTGTCCCAACACCCAACGTAGTCGCTTCTCTTTCTCGCGGTCGCTTCCGGCGGTGGGAAGATTTGCCTGGGCTGCTGCTGGCTGTTCAGCTCCCGCCGTGCTCCCGACAGACCGGTTCTCCCACACAGCCCTACGCCGGGTGACGAGCCCTTTGCTACACTGGTGCTAACGAAGGAAGATGAGCGGAACAGGTAGGTGACCGCAGCAAAGCTGCGTCGATCGGACTGCGATGTGCTTTCCCTTTCACGTCACGTTAACGCTTTGTGCAGAAATCGGTTAGAATTTACTGGCTGTATCTGTTTGAAGACAGGTTCTTTTTTTGGCAATTTTCATCCTCGTCAGAGTACTGAAAGACAACCAGCACAACCCCAACCTTTCTATGTATTGGTGCCAGCCAGAGAGATGCTGTGAGTACCGGTACTCGCCTCTGCTTCAGATAATGCCTTTGTAAACCTCCTTTGTCCAGTTTAATAGTAGCTTGTAGACAGCGACGCTGTGATACCAGCCCAGGCCTCCAGCCTGTCTGCAGCACGTGGGGTTATTTCACTTGCATGTCGGTGGGCTCGAGGCGAGGAAGGAAAGGCCGTTGTACAGGAGGTGGTCGTGGCTGCCGTCGAGTTGTAACAGAGAGATGTTCTTGTAGCTACAACTGCTGAGCAAACCCATCGCATCGACGGTCGCGCGCCGATCTTTGGCAGCGCGGATCTGATTGCGAGACTGACGCGTATTTGAAGGGACAGGGCTTTACTGGTTCAGGACCATGACACCCATTTCTCAGCCTCTGTCCCATTTTGCCCCCCCCCCCCCCCCCCCCCCCCCCCCCCTACCCCCCCGCGGCCGTCGCCCCCCGCCCAGTGGCAGCCCCACTCCCCTC